>CM077348.1:59274711-59532211 GCA_039655645.1 Ammopiptanthus mongolicus | reverse complement strand
ACAATATTTTCTAGTTCGGTTGTTTTTTTTGGTAGAAAAAAGTTGTAGGGGGAAGGGATGTTGTTCCATTCTAAGGTCAAGGCATCCGGCCTCACTTCAGTGGTATTTACATTTGAGTTACTAATGAAAGTTCAACGGAAAATGAACCCAAGACCTTTTTGATGACGCTATTAAACTTACCGGTTAAGTCAATAAGGTCTGGGTCTATTTTAGATAGCAAAGACCACCTAGTTTTGCTGTTATTGTACGGGTGGGTTGGGTACGAAGAAAAGCATTGTGGAGTTGCAGTTAGGATTCAGATTCCCTATCACTTATATTCAAAGATGATCTGGATTTCCTGCATTCAAAATATCACGCATTTGTACATTAATGCACTGTTGGATTAATAATCAGAAGTTTTTTCAAACATTTTTAGTAATTGATTCAACGGTGTATTAATACATAAATGCATGAATGCATGTAGTTGTGATTGCAGTGAATCCGTTTTCAAAGATAACTAGTGGTATACTCGTGCATTCGTATGGATTGCGCTGCGTTGCTTACTACAATTTTTTCTAAAAGTAAAATTAAAAATTAATCAGTTTTTTTTACCTAGGAAATAAGTGAATAATGTAAATTATATATCAATATTGAGACAGTTATAAACCATAGAAATTGATATATATCATATGGAAGATAGAAATGCTTAGATCATTTCTGATTGTATTATTCACAAAGTAGACATAAATGTAAACTCAGAATAGTGTGTATATAGTATTTATTGGTATCTACATTGATATTGAGTAAAGTAACAAATTGAGAATGTTCTTTAACTGAAAATGTTAAAACGTTTCATAGGATTGGACTTCAAAGATGATAATATGTGAAATTATGTTGAAATATACAAAATTGAGTATTATAATGGTCAAAGTTTGATGAATATATAAAGGTGAATTGTGCCTATCACTTTTTATATATATAAGCACACTTCCTAAAGCTATTTTACTGAGCTCCTCATTGCATATTGAATCTCTTCCCCATCCTAATGTGTTAACGACCTCTGATGTGAAATGCGTTAAAGCATAACATTGAAGATGTAAAGATCTACCTAACCTAAAATAATTACATCAATATATAATTCTTTTGACTCTTCCTAAAGCTATCATGTATACAATTGTGTTCCAAATAACTATCTTAAAGCCAACTAAATATGCAGCTCAGACGTCTATACTCTATATACATTTGCCAATCCATGTTTGAAACCCAGCACTCTGGTCTTTGAAGCCAATACACGAGGGAGAGTTGGTGCCTGAGGAATTTAGAACACAATGCAGAGGATGCAAATCACCGAAACTACAATAGAAATAGCTCTAGAAAAGACTATATTATGAACTTTACCAAAATTTCAAACTCCAGAGATTCAATTTGTGCAGCCAGCCCAATGAAAAGAGTTCAAATTACTGTCATAGGCATAGGCATCAAAATTGACATCACAGAGCATGAAAACCATATGTTCAGAGGGATTGACACGGATTTGATCCAAACAATCATTCAACATCTCTAGGAAGAGGCTACCCTTCTTTGAAGTATCATGTGAAGCAGGCTAGCATGATTTAATTCTAGCAGAATGGTAAGGCACATAACCATTCTGAAAAATGGCTTATCATTATGAATGCTTGCATAAACCTCCAAAGGTGAGACGACCCTCCTTTCTCAGAAGGATAATCCCATTAGTCCTAAGCCTATATTATTGACTATATCTTAATCGTATTATAGCGTTAGCATGTTATTCAAGAAACGCAGCGGAAGCAAAGAAAACAAAACAAAACATACGTCGCATACGAAAAAGGTATAAACAACATCAGAGTAAAGCGCAGATACTAAAATATATATATAAACCATGCATAAAAGGGGCCCCATCAGTAGGACGCTGTAATACTATACATATACAAGCAACTGTACAAAAAGAAACTAAAAGAGATAAAACAAATACATAAGAAGAACTAGAAGAGCTCTCACAGCTCGTCAGTACTATCCGCCCATCACTCCAAAAGTACATGAAAAGCGCTCAGCTCACTGCCTAGACGCACTGGCAGACATTCACCATCAGTGGTGCGGATGCCCTGAACTACCCTGCCCCTTGCCATGAGTATGCCTATAAGTCACCAAAGGCTCGTACTCCGATGACGAACTCGACACCACCACCCTACGCCTCCGATAGGTTCTCAAGTACTGCTCCGTCCTCCTTCGTTGACCTCGCAGAATGAGGCCTCTCCGGCTGGAAGCATGTGATGTCGCTGGCGCAACCCGGGTGTAGTCTCGCTCATGGCGCCTCTGTGGCTACCACATCTGGGTGAAGGTTAGGAATGGGACAACTCTGTTAGGTCCCAAAACATCCTCTCTGTGTGACGCCCCTCCTCGAAATAGTATGCTCACCAGTCTAGTGTAAACCGTCAGGAAAGTAGAAGGGTCCACACGCCCCCCTCTATCATCGTGATAGATGATGTGATCTTGAATTCATTAAGCATGTGGAAGGAAAACTACAAGGATTTTATTATTTTAAAATTCAAAGTGTCTTGAAGAACCATGATGATGAAGGGCGTCTGCTACTTGGAAGCCCATTTACTAGTCTTATTTCTAATTAAATAACATGTAATAGGCGATTTGTGGATCCAATTTTGGGGGAACTTCACTTTGGTGTCCATGAAGTGTGGGCTACACTAAATTTGTATGATGACCAAGCCCATTTCATGAGGATGCACGAAATTGGAAGCTTCTAGGAGGGCAACCTGTGGCTTGCATGCCTAGGGAACTCCTTTAGAAGTTATGGAACCACTTTTTATTAGTCACTTAAGTAGGATAGTAATTTAGCCACTTAATGGATTAGTAAATGCTTTTATTACACCACTTAGTGGCATAGTCATGAAAGGGGTTTTGTCATCTAATGATGACCTTTTGTATGACCCCTCCATCTCCTATATAATTCGAGTATGATGAATGGAAAGATAACTAAGAAGTTGATTTTGGATTGAATCCAATTGTGAGGGTTTTGTCTCTCTTAGGTTCTTGATTGAGCCACCCCCTTTGATCTTATCAAGAGTCCAAGACTTCTGTGGCGATCTTCACTAGGCTTATCAAATCCCCCTTGGATTTGTGGCGCCTCTCCCCCTTTTCTCATGTCCATCCATTTTCTTGTTTCTTTCTTTCTTTCTTGAATACATGTTTTCTTAATTTTCATTGGTAGTCTCACCAAGTGTGCTTGATAATTCAACCTAAGATCTTCAGCACGGCAACCCACTATTTTGGTTGTCATCAATAGATGATCTCGATTAGTCCCAACATCGGCATCCTCGGTACTGACGTGATGAAAGGGTGCATCCTTGGGTCTATCATCCAAAGTAACAGGCTCCTCGTCTTTGCACGAGCAAAGAACGGAAACAAACGAACAGAGAAAAGATAGGGAGATAAGAATACAGTGTATAAAAGTCAGAGCAACAAATAGTAACATAGTAAACAGATGCATCAAGTAGCATGTATGGCACATTTAGAAGATATCTCACACAATCAAACATTCCTCAAGTCAACATATGCAACAAGCATCCATGTCCGTAATTCTCACCCACAGATCAATCCTCTAGACCGGATACTAATCCCATACATCATATCGGTCGAATCTCACAACACAAAGTTCCACATCGGAATAGGAGTTAGTTTGTCCAAGAAACCTAACCGATCGTCGTGACCAATAAGAGTGCATCCCCCTTCCAAAACTCGAAATCGGGGTGTCTTGGTCGCCTCGGAACATTAGCCTTAAATGTTGAAAGGGATTAGTCGGGCAAACAGGACTGGATCGGGCAACACGACAGGATAGGAGTGACCTCATCCGTCACTGTGATTATTCTCGAGACTGGCAGCATCCCCAAGGCCACTCACTTGGCCGCCCCTTCCGCTCTCCTTACCCGCACTCAGGTGCAACTAACCTCGCATGACGTTGGCAGCCCATACTACCTGTCATACGGCCTCGCCACTTGGCAATTGATGATATGCAGCAAACATCCTCAACGAGAAGCTATCGGACCCTCACGTCTAAGCGCTCAACAGCAGATCAACAACAGATGCCACCGATCATCATGAGCTACAACTCCAACTTTCACTGCACATCACATCACAACAACAAAACCATCCACAGTATCAGCTCGCACATACACACGTAACTTAGGCACACCGGCATAACATCATAATAATCAATGCAATAGCAACA
This sequence comes from Ammopiptanthus mongolicus, assembly GCA_039655645.1. Lineage (NCBI taxonomy): Eukaryota > Viridiplantae > Streptophyta > Magnoliopsida > Fabales > Fabaceae > Ammopiptanthus > Ammopiptanthus mongolicus. The sequence continues at coordinate 59,527,971 of CM077348.1, read as the reverse complement.
ACAACAATAACAACACATCATATAGGCATAGTATATCCTATAACAAGTAGGCATGTAGGCACATATACAGATAATAGTTATCACAATACATCATAACAGTCATACGAAGCAATTCATCATCGATCCACAATTATCTAACCTAGGGTTCCAACTTAACGGTGATAGCCCAAAGTATGTTAAACCTAGGGTTTAAGTACTTTATCGAGGCTCAATCTCTAGTAGGGTTAGGGCCTCCTTACACATAGCAGAAAACACAACTACGCTACTCTTGCCTTCCCGAAAACAGTAGTACTCTTTCTCCCCACCTGAAAACTCGACGCGAAAAATTCACACGAACATCGGCTCGTTCCTCCAAGCTTGAGCTCGTAGCTCCCCTTCAATGGCAGCTCTAAGAACAACCGCGGGTGCACCTGCAAACCTCGCACAATCGCGGACACGAACTTTGCCCTAATCATGAGCACAACACATACGCAATAGTGTTAGCCCTAAGGCAATCCCAAAATCAAGGAGAAAAGGTAGAAACTCGAAGAAACACGAAGAACACGTGTTAGGAATTCAAGTTACCTTCGAAGATTCGAGAAATCGATTGGACGAATTTGTAGGAAACTTTGTCACGGTCGCAACGTGTAGTCGGAATCTCGATCCGAAGCTCCGAAGCTCTCCAAACTCAACTTTCTCCCCCTCTATTTGCAGAGAGTCCAGAAACTCTAAAGATTTTCGAGCACAAATGAGGAAGAAGGAAAAACTTCCTAAACTTGAGCTGTTGTCCACGCTTTAGCGTGGAGGACTTGCACGCTTGAGCGTGGGGTTCTTCCATGCTTGAGCGTGGAGACTCGTCCAGTCCGTCTTTTTCCTGGATTGACACGTGACCCACACGCGTCAAAACTTAGGACAGCTGGCATGAGCACTCTGCAAGCTTGAGCGTGTAACATGCCAACGCTTAAACGTTGGCACGCTTGAGCATGGACTCTTCCCACACTTGAGCATGCTGCTCAGCTGAGAAGAGCCTTCCAAACTCCCGACTTCCCCAATTTCTCGTGTTACACCTTAAGCACTTCCATCCCGATTCAAGCCTATTCTCAAGCTTCCAACTAGGTCTTAAACTAACACCAAACAAAGCATACAATCAATCAAAGCCCTAATCGAGATTGACCAACTCGATTAGAGTTACATAAAAGTCGAGATGTTACAAAAGGCACAACTATATTTGAAAAAAAATTAAAAATTAAATCAATGAAGTTCCTGAATGACTTTGTAGTATTTAAGTTAAAACTTTGATTTTATTTTTTATATTTTCAATTTCCAATCTGCATCAATATGCTAAATGACATTCACTGTAATTAATGTGAAAACCAATTCAAAATATTCAAAATCATAGAGTTAATAAACCTATCATGAGACAAATTGTTGGAACCTATCATAATAGCACACATAGCTATAGGTGCTTATTTTTCAAAAAACTGAGAGCGTACTCAGCTCCTTTCCTTGTACATTGAAAAGGCAATAGATGAGTAGACATGAATTAATAAAGGGTTAGCAAAATGGATTAACTAAAAAAAATCATCATTCCCATATTCATCATTTTTTAGTCATCTTTTGCTGGTTATAGCTCCTTTAGCAGAGAGGTAACCATAGCATAGACTCATTATCCAATACAAAAGTAGAACACTATATTAGTTTTAGGTACACTATATTACTTTTTTATTTTTGTTTCCTTAATGAGCTCATTAGTAAAGAGAATACATTCTTATTAATATCACTACCAGCAATATGAATAGAAACTGATTTTTAATTGGATGACTCTTGAATATTATTTTCAGCTTCAATTCTTTGTCAATGTTATGCTTTCAAGTTTAACTTATTCTGAAATGCTGGTAACTAATAGTAATTAATAGGATAGGCAAAATGACTCTAACCATGGAAAGAAAAATAAAACAGGAACTCCAAGTAAGGTAAAATGTTAGGAGTTCTGAGTCATGGAACTATATAACATAAGATCAAGTGCAGTGATACAATAAAGTGTATCCTAACAAAAGGATAAGCCTTTCACTGACACCTTTTAATCTTTACCTCTTAAAATCAAGATCCTACATTGCAACAATTATCTCAAGCTCAAGAACATAAACTTTAGCCAACGTTTCTTTTTGAGCTGCTTGCAAACAACAACAAATAAAGAAACTTCACTAAAAACAAATTTAAAGAAATTCAGGATAAGATATAAAACAAAAAGAAATAAAAAAGAATCAAACAGGAAGGTGAAACAACAGGCCACCCTATATAAGGTTTGCATTTCTCCAGTGCATCTACATATTTGCATTCATTTTATGAGTGACCCTGCATAAAGGTTGTGACCTAAACAAAAACATGACAAAAAAGTTATGGAAATCATGTAATCTTTGGTAGATTTGAGACTCAAATTGAAAGTTGATTAAAAAACAATTTAGCTAGATTAATGAGTAACCCATTTTCCTCATAATACTACACATGAATACCTCCATGGGACGGACAATTGAGTCTTTCAAATTTACCTTGCCCTTGCATGACAATTTGAAAATTTCTTTTTATAATCTAGTCGGTATTTACGGAAATTAGATAACATGCATCAATTGTAAATACTCATACATTAAACAACACATCTATAACACATTGTCAGAAGTACTGAATGAAAGCAAATAAAATAAAGTACTAGATAAGTAATAAGTTCTCCAAAATATTGGGGTCACAGCCCTTACAAAACGTACCAACAAAAAGTGTAAATAAAATAGGATCTGACATGACTGCCGTCACACTGGCCAATTGAGAATACTACTCATAGGGAGGATCCTAGGGATCATCTTCAGGGTCACTTTCTGTACCCCCTCTTCCTTATTATCACCTCCACCCTCCCCCTCATCATATGATAATTGGGGCCAAACAAAGGGACGTGGACATAGCCTCACCCGTTTCCGGGAGTAGTGATCACACATGCCCCGCCCCTTGGACGTGGGAATCCGGGAGAGTGCCCTAACACTACACGCTCCTGAGGTAACGCCTCTCCAGCAGCTCTGGCTCTAATCAACCGTACGCCTGGCGTATGCGAAGAGGTTGAACTATCTAGTGGTCTCCCATGACGAGTGCTCCTCACACCATGACCTCCAACAATGTTCTCCAGGCGGAGATACAGGGTGATGGCCAATACGACCCTCCGGTCCACCTGGGTTCGCAAAGTCAAGGTCACGTGTCCATGGTACTCCCTAAGCCTAGTAGTCACATCACGGATCTAGCAGTCGAGCCCTCTTAGGAACTCAGCATGGATGTGAAACAGGGGATCCGACATCGTCGTCTAATACATCATATAAAAAGGGAACACAGCACAAACGAACCAATGGGATAAGAACCTCATCATCAACACACATAGGATGAATGGAAGTAGCGCGACTCCCAAACAAAATAGTTATACAACATAATACCAATTCCAGACAATTTCAATAATCAAGACAGACAACCAATATATAAGAATATGATATACAAGATGCAGTAAAGTATGCATAATATGACCTTGGTGCAATTCAAACATGCAACCGCCAAGACTCTGACCCTACTCCTGAGACAGCCCCTCCTCGGAGGTCCCATTCAGTAACCTGAACTCATATTCTTAACATTGCAGCGTAGCAAGATTAAATAAAAATGTAGAAATATTAAAACAACCAACATCGATACCACGACTATATATAACATACGTATAAAAGTAATAAAAGTAATGGCTCCATTAGTAGAGCCTACAACAACTGATACCAAATACAAACCCTCAGAGTATGCAACGCACATAAACTTAAAAGTATGACAACAAAATAAAATACATACGACTTCCTCTCCTTCCCCCCAAAATACATTTCGTTCAAACCCATGTACTGGCCATAACAAACTAAGACTGTCTGCCCAATCACGACTCTAACGAAGATAATGAGAGCTCCCAACTGAACCTCTAACGTATACGGTAGTCCGGCTCGTATACACGACTCTTCACTGAGAGTAGTCAATCTCCCAGAGACAATCATCCTCTGAATATAGCAGCTCAAAGTCTCCTAACGCTGGGATGTGGGGCTCTTCCGCCAGTATCAGGTTCAATAGGTATGCCACCAATCTCCTCTGGCAACTCCTCAACAGGATCTTCTCGTGCGATCGAGAATAAATAAAATACAACATAGAATAATATGGGGATAAGAAACAGAAATACATCATAAATAGGGAAACAACTATAAAACAAGCTATATAGATAGCAACATACAACAGCACAACAGCGTCAAGCAATCATCTCCCAAGTCTTGCTCTCTTAGCTACTATCTCTCACACTCATGCAACTAACGACTATATGGACGCGATCAGACGCAACATCCCCAAAAGATCAAGATGTCCCGTTAATCACTATGCCACCCCTCGTAATGCAGGGTTCAGCCAACAGCCCGCAGGCTCAACTCATGGCTACGTGTTGCTTTAAAAGTGGTTTGCTTGTGCAAGTATACACAATCGTTAACAAGTAATAAAGTGTAAGAGAGATCGTTCCCACGAGGATTATATGGTGAATCAAGTACCAAGTTTGAATTAATGGTTCTATTAATTAAGATTAACAAAGAGTAACAAATAGCTGGTGTGTGTATGTCCAGAACAGTTTTGGGAAATAAATGCTAGAGCAATAAAAACGGATTTGTTAACAGAATGGGTAAAACAGCTACGGGAAAGTATCCCTTGTAACTTCAATCTAGTTTAGTTATGCGTTTGCAGTGCTACGGCAATTGGCTCCAGGAAATGAAAGTTTGTTTTCCAACAGTTCTGAGATGAACTTCACTAAATGTCTCCTATTCCTAGGTCCATATTAATTACATTCACGCCTCACTTAAGCTCGTTCTAGCTAGCCTAAGAGTTAGAATGTTCATTCCTAAATCACTCTTCATCATAATTTTCCAATTAATGATTTTACTCTTATCTATAAAACAGTTCCGCCACACTTAGCTTTTCCAAGCAGCCGTGAGCTCAAGTTCTAACTAAGGTGATCAAGCTCAATTAAAACACAACCAAATCGGATTTATAGAAAATGCAATAGCAAAGCATGACATAACAATTACTAGAAATCCATTACAAGTTCAACATCCCATAGTTACAAGAGGTTTAGCTCATATTGAGCTTACAAAAACAAAGAGAAAAACAAGAAATGGAAGAAGAAGCCATTATAATGGAGGAGAGAGAGAAAGGGACGCAGCTGCTGTCCTTACTCCAGTAGGGAAGATGATGTCTAATTCTCTCCTTTGGCTGTCCCCTATTTAGGGTTTTTCAAAATATCCCAAGGCCCATTCCTCTCTCATCCTTTTTGGGCTAAAAGCTGGCTGGTACAAGTGTCCTTGGCCCAATTCCCTGAATTTAATGCACTGAATGTCAACCCCACGTGTAGGTCACTGTCCTTATTAGCGAAGGACAACTCATTATGTAAGAGAATGTTTTGAGCTTTTGTCCTTTTTCAAAGTCAGCTTTAGCCACGATTGCTACAGCAAATCCCAGAGCAACGTCTCCAGTTCAGCACCTGATTCTCCAAAAACTGCCCTACACAGAAAACTCTCAATTAATCACCAAAAACAGTTCTAAAAGACATCAAAACATTAAAACTCACAAAAGACTCTTATAAAACACAATTTACACAAAATCACACTAAAATGCTAAAAACATGAACTTAAAATACTTAAAGACCACAAAAACATAAGTGAACAAGGTATAAATAACTCTTCATACAAAGAGTTATTACACCCCCAAACTTGAATCATTGCTTGTCCTCAAAAAATGGAAACCAAAGAAACTAAAAAAGAAAAGACACAAATTTTTCTAAACTTCTACACATGTGCTCAACTTAGCTCAAACACAAAATATTTTATTTTATTTTATTTTAATTTTTTTTTTTTTTTGCAAAATTTTTCATACGGCATACTTGACATTGCACCAACAATCATGGAGATCAATCAAGCAAGCATTCATGGATGTCCTCATTTTCAACTCTTAGCAACATTCTACAGCACTACACTCCTAGAATAGTGTGTTCTTCCTCTTTTCTCAAGCTAAGATATGTACTCTCAATCATCATTCAAATGCACACTTAAACACGACCTTGACAAGCTTCTCAACACATCATTTATAATCAAAACTGAACACTGCTAGAGGACTTTATTTGGTTGCAATGGGGCTTGTGTTCGGGTAGGAACAGTTCTGGGAAGGTAGCTACACTAGATGGAGCTTAGGTATGCTTTTTCTTTTTGCTTCACAACTATTTCTTTCATGGCCTAGCTCACACAAGTTAAGGATGACTTTTTGATCTTTTTCATTTTGTTTGATTCCTTTCCTTTTTTTTTTTTTTTACACCTCTTTGAATTCGGTTTCCTCCTTTATACCTTCAGAGCAATTGTTGCAACATGTTAGCATTTTTCCTTGCCACTGCTCTGCTGTTTTCCTTTTTTTTGTTATTGTTTTTTATAAACCATTGCTTTTTACCAGCAACAGATCAATTTCTGATATTCTCTCACATAACAGCTGCATAGCACCCCCAAACTTAAAACTGTGCTAGCCCTCGAGCACCCCCAAACTTATGTTACAGCATGTAAACACAGGAAGCACACCAGCCACTCCAACTAGATAGGACATTGGTTTTTCAGGATATGGCTTATAATGTGGGTTTATTAGAGACAAAGGGTTTGCAGGCTCAAAGGGGTGCACACAAAGGTAGTTTTCAAGGGTAGGATAGTTAGGCAATACAAGGCTCAAGAAAATAACATGTGCCTCTGGCAAAAGTGTGTGTGCAGTAGAGATGTGTACAAGTATGAAAGCAGCAAGACAAAAATCAGATAAGCATGCACAAGAAAGGTATTCACACAGAAAGAAGGATAAAACTGTTTTGGTGCAAAAGCTCACAGGGTAGATTAGAAGTGCTATAGCATGTGCCTCGAGCTTCAAACAATTAAATCCAATCACACAAGTCCAAAAGAAAATAATCAAGCCAAAGCTGCCAAAAAGGTGCACTTGTGGAATTTCTAAACAACTAATTTTCCTTAAACATAACCCCATGATGGGGATGGTTGTGCACATGGTGGAGTCAAACATAAAGGATACTAGGTTCAAAAAGAAAACAGGTGGGGTCAAAGTCAGCTGACCCCTACTTTTCAACTACTTCCTACAATTCAAAAACAGCACAAACAGGACAAGACACCAACATGTATAGAAACTTAAACCAGAAACCAAGAGAAAGAACTAAAAGGGAAACAAGGAAACTCCTGATAGGGTTGCTGCAACAGGCTGCAGTAACCTGCTCTGATGGGCTCAAGTGCTCAAATTCTTGATGCGAGAGCTCTTCCTGCTCCCTTTCGCAGCAGTGGTCTTCTTGCTTGCTGGGATAGAGGACCCCACTTCTTTCACTATGACCAAGTCTGCTTGTTCCTCTTCATCAGTTTCGGAGGCTGCTGTGCTCTCTTCACTCCCTTCTGCCTTCTCAGTTGCTGTTGTAGCTGTCTTTATACCCTTGGCTTGTTAGAGATGGTGAACACCTTCTCAGCATGAAGTTCCCTTAGCGCAGTAACATTGTTGTATCGGGCAGCAACCTTAGCATCCACAAATACCTCATATGCCTTATACTCATCACTTGATATGGGTTTGCTCTTCTTCAAAGCGCAATGCTTTACGCGAGGGATGGTGGAGCAGTGATGGGAGGGAAAGAAATGAAGGTGGGAGATGAAGAAATTTGGGGAAAGCTAAAGAAATTAGGGCTCGGGTAGGGGAAACGATGGGTGAGTGTGTGGGTGAGTGATGGTTAAAGGGGAGAGTGGGTTGGCTTTATAGAGAGAGAAATGATGGGTGAGTGATGGTGATTTATGCTGGTGGTTGAGAATGTGTGGTTAGGGAGAGGCGCGGTTATCAAGAGAGAACAAATGGTGTGAGGGAGACTTGGGGAGTTGTGAGTGTACGGAGAGTTGCTCCACCTTTTCTCTTTCAACTTTTTGAATTTTTTTTTGCCCAACTTTCGAACTGATGTGACATCCCCCAAAAATGCTCCACCTTTTCTCTTTCAACTTTTTGAATTTTTTTTTGCCCAACTTTCGAACTGATGTGACTTCCCCCAAAAAACCAACACAAAGCCCGAATCAGTTTCATGGGCCTCCAACCTGTTTCAGTCCAATGAACACCCACACCACCACTTGGGATAGTTGTACCACCTGCATCCACAACTTCCATTCTCTTTGTTTTCTGTTTATTGAGTAAGTACCTAGTAAAAAAAACAAAAACAAAAATAACAATATAAACTTAGGAAATTTTTGCTGGGCTGCCTCCCAGTAGCGCTTGGTTTACAAGTCCTCAGCCTGACTTAGAGCAAGTGGAACATCAAGGATCAGCCATGACTGTGGTGGCCTATGCCTTAGCAAATGGCTCAACCCAGTAATTCATAACCCTTTGCCCGTTTACCTTAAAGGTTCTACCATAAGCTGCATCAAGCAATTCAATGGCTCCATGAGGGTGGACATGAACAATGGTGAAGGGTCGAGATCATCTAGATTTGAGCTTCCCTGGGAACAGCTTCAGTCTTGAATTGAAGAGCAAAACTTGCTCTCCTTTTGCAACGTCTCTCTGCTGAATTTTTCTATCATGCCAGGCCTTTGTTTTGGCCTTGTAAACTTCTGCTCCCTCATATGAAAACAGCCTGTTCTTCAAGCTCATTGATCTGTAGCATGCGAGCTGCTCCAGTCTGTGCTAGATCAAGATTGAGCTTTTTAACTGCCCAGAAGGCTTTATGCTGCAGCTCAATGGGCAAATGGCATGCCTTTCCATAGACCAACCTATTGGGTGACATTCTTAAGGGGATCTTGTAGGCAGTCCTATATGCCCAAAGAGCATCTTCCAAATGAAGGGACCAGTCTTTTCTGGTTGGGTTCACCACTCTTTCCAAAATTCTTTTTATTTTCCTATTGGACAGCTCTGCCTGCCCATTGGTCTGTGGATGGTATGCTGTAGCAACCTTATGCCTTACCCCATATTTTGTTAGGACTCCATCAAACAACGTGTTGCAAAAGTGAGTACCTTCATAACTGATAAATGCCCTAGGGGTGCCAAATCTTGTAAAAATCTGCTTTTGAACAAACTTCACAACAGATCTAGCATCATTTGTGGGAAGAGCTACAACCTCCACCCATTTTGACACGTAGTCTACAACCACCAAAATATATAGACTACCAAAGGAAGGAGGGAAAGGAACCATGAAGTTTATGCCCCATACATCAAACAACTCAACTTCCAAGATGGAATTGAGGGGCATCTCGTTTCTATTTGAAATATTGCCTACCCTTTGGCATCTGTTGCAGCCCTTAGCAAAGCTGTAAGCATCTTTAAATAATGTAGGCCAAAAATACCCGGCCTGGAGGACTTTAGTAGCCGTCCTCATTCCTCCAAAATGTCCCCCACATGGGGATGAATGACAATGCAAGAAAATATTTGGGACTTCTGTTTCGGCCACACACCTTCTAAGCAAATTGTCAGCACAGTTCTTGTACAAGTATGGCTCATCCCAGCAGAATTGCTTTGCCTGATGGAAGAACCTTTTTCTTTGTTGTGGACTTAAATCTGCAGGGACAATTCCACTGGCTAGATAGTTTACTAGATCAGCATACCAAGGTGTTTCAGCATCTTCCATAGATAGCAAATGCTCATCAGGGAACAGTTCTTTGATCTCAGAATTCTTTGTGGCCTCATTCCCCTCAGACAGTCTTGACAAGTGGTCTTCCACCTCATTCTCAACTCCCTTCTTATACCTGATTTCCAAGTTGAATTCTTGCAAAAAAAGCACCCATCTAATCAGTCTTGGCTTTGCATCCTTCTTGGCAATCAAGTATTTGATGGCAGCGTGATCGGTATAGACAATGACCTTTGTGCCAACAAGGTAGGGTCTGAACTTGTCAAAGGCAAACACAACAGCCAACAACTCTTTCTCTGTAGTGGTATAGTTCAATTGAGCTTCAACCAATGTTTTCATGGCATAATATATAGAGTGAAATACCTTATCTTTCCTCTGGCCCAGGACTGCTCCCACTACGAAGTCACTAGCATCACACCTCAACTCAAATGGCTTAGAACAATCTGGAGCAGTTATGACTGGTGCAGTGATTAGAGCCTTCTTCAGAATTTCAAATGCTTCCAAACAGTTTGGTGTGAAATCAAAGAGTCTATCATGCTCTAGCAACTGGGACAGAGGCTTGGAGATTTTGGAGAAGTCTTTGATAAGTCTTCTATAGAACCCAGCCGGTCCTAAGAAACTTCTCACTCCTTTAACTGAGGTAGGTGGTGGTAGCTTTTCAATGACCTCTATCTTGGCTTTGTCTACCTCCATACCCTTCTTAGACACTTTGTGACCCAATACAATTCCTTCCTGAACCATGAAGTGACACTTTTCCCAGTTTAACACCAAATTTGCCTCCTCACAACGATCTAAGATCTGTTCCAGATTTCCAAGGCATCCCTGGAATGACTCTCTAAATACTGAGAAGTCATCCATAAAAATTTCCATGGATTTCTCGATCATATCGGAGAATATGGCCATCATGCATATTTGGAACGTATCTGGAGCATTACAAAGGCCAAATGGCATCATTCGAAAGGCAAATGTGCCATAGGGATAGGTAAAAGTGGTATTCTCTTGGTCTTCAGGTGCTACAACAATTTGATTGTAACCAGAGTAGCCATCCAAGAAGCAATAGAACTCCTTCCCATAAAGTCTATCCAGCATTTGATCAATAAAAGGCAAGGGAAAATGGTCCTTTCTGGTGGATTTATTCAATTTCCTATAATCCATACAAATACTCCACCCTATGACTGTTCTAGTGGGGATTAGTTCATTTTTCTCGTTAGCCACAACTGTTAAAGGCACACACTGGATTGGTCTTACCCAAACACTGTTAGAAATAGGGTATATAATCCCAGCATCCAGCCACTTGATCACTTCTTTCTTCACCACTTCTTTCACGATAGGATTCAGTCTCCTCTGGCTCTCTATACTATTCTTGGCTTCATGCTCTAGCAATATTCAATACATACACACAGTAGGACTGATGCCTTTAATGTCTGCCATTTGCCAACCAATTGCTTTCTTGTGCCTCTTCAAGGTTTCTATCAAACTGTTCTCTTGATCAGTAGTGAGGAAAGATGATATAATCATAGGCAAGGTTTCCATGTCTCCCAAATAAACATATTTCAGGGCATTGAACACATTAAAAGTCACATGTTACTCATTAATCCTCATGGTCAACTCTCCCTTCTGTACATCTATGAGAGTTCTTCCTGTAGCAAGGAAAGGCCTACCCAGAATAATAGGAACTTCCCTATCTACTTCACAATCTAGAATAATAAAATCCACAGGAAATACAAACTTATCTACTTTTATCAATACATTATCGATCTTTCCTTCTAGATATGCAATAGACCTGTCTGCTAGTTGAAGTGTCACAGTGGTAGGCCTAGCATCCCCAATGCCCAGTTGTTTAAACATTGACATAGGCATTAAGTTGATGCTAGCATCTAAATCACATAATGCTCTGCCACAATAGCTATCTCCAATGGAACAAGGGATGGTGAAACTTCCAGGGTCTTTCAACTTGGGAGGTACTTTGGCTTGGAGCATTAGGCTACATTCCTTTGTCATGGCAACTGTTTCAAACTCCCCAAGCCTTCTCCTCTTGGTTAGCACGTCCTTCATGAACTTTGTATAATTAGGCATCTGCTGCAAAGCTTCAACCAAAGGTATATTGATGTGCAACTGCTTCAGAATATCCATGAACTTGCTAAACTTCTTGTCTTGTTGTACCTTCCTCAACCGTTGAGGAAACGGAGGAGGAGGCCTTTCTGGAATAAATTTGGGCAAGGGCTCAGCTTCTGGAACAGCCTCAGGCTTCTTAGCAGTTTTCTCAGCTGTTTTCTCAACAGTTTCATCAGTTGCTGGAACAATTTCAGTCTCTTCAGTTCTCACCTTGCTCTTTTTCTCTACAACAGCTGGTAACTCGGTTCCACTTCTCAAGTGTATTACCTTGCAATGCTCCTTACCATGGGGGCTTGAAGATGAAGCAGTTTCAGTAGAGGAAGGCAGTGCGCCACTAGGTCTGCTGTTCAATGCATTGGCCAGCTGGCCTACCTGATTTTCAAGGTTCCTGATGGATACTCCTTGACTCTGAAATCGTGCCTTAGTTTCTGACATGAATGCCTTTAAGACAGATTCCAAGGACATTTCTTGATTTGTAGGTGGTGCTTGCTGTTGTTACCTTGGTTGCTGATTTGTGAATCCAGATGGAGCATTTGTGGATCTGGCAGGAAAGTTTGAGTTCCCTGCTGGAGCATTAGTATTGTTACTTCATGAAAAATTAGGATGTTGCCTCCACCCTGGATTGTAAGTATTAGAATAGGGATTGTCTCCCCTATTGCTACTGTAGTTCACATAATTAACAGATGCAGGATTGCTGAAATAGTCCTCAAACCGATGTCCTCCTCCACAGTACACACAAGAAACAGTCTCAGCTTGGTGCACCTGTTGTTCATTTACATCTGGTTCAGTAATAGCTGCTTTAGTTGCCTGGTTACTCTGATTTGTAGTAGCTAGGTTTTTCACCATGTTAGTTAGAGAAGCCAACTGAGGAGTAAATGATGTAACTCCATTCACTTTATGAATTCCTGTAGCATTTGTGCTTTTTCCAGAGGTAAGCTTGGCAGTAGGCCACTGATAACTGTTAGCAGCAATGCTTTCAATTAATTCATATGCTTCATTATAGGACTTGTTCAGAAGAGTGCCTCCTGCAGAGGCATCAAGCATCATTCTAGCGGATGGTAGCACTCCATTGTAAAAGTGCTCCATCTGAATGCATATTGGAATGCTATGATGGGGGCATCTCTTCACTCCCAAGCTTCATATAAAGGCTCATCATCAAGTTGTTTGAATGAGGCTATATCATTTATCAGCTTTGCATTTTTCATAGGAGGAAAGAATTTGGTCAAAAACTTCTCAGCCATCCTATTCCAAGTATTAACAGAGTTGGGCTCCAAAGCATTGAGCCAGTTCTTAGCCTTGCCAGCCAGAGAAAATGGGAACAGTCTTAATCTGAAGGAATCCTCAATGACTCCTAGATTTCTGAAGTTATTAGCTACAGTAAGAAACTGCTTCAGATGCAAATGAGGGTCCTTGGTTGCAGTACCACTGAACTGCCCAATTGCTTGCAGCATCTGGAACATGACAGGCTTAAACTCAAAATACCCAGCTGTTATTTCGGGCACCACTATGCCTGTGTTCGTTGTTGCTGGATCAAACAAGGCATAACCTCTGATAAAACTAGTTCTATCATTGGCTAAAGCCATGCTATTAGGTTCACCACCCATTTCAGAATTTTCAGAACTAGTAGCAGCGTTAGAGCTGTCAGGGGTATCAGAAATCAGTCTCCCAAACTCAACTAAACCTTGATTCTGCCTGTTCAACCTTCTGAATGTTCTTTCAATTTCAGGGTCTAGTTGGAACTCAGGAGCACTATGCCCGTGCATACAGAGTAAGAGTACCTGTTGCTAAAGCAAAACACTCAACAGATCAGTTGTCTCAACTAATAGAACTATCAATCTAAAACTTGTTAATTAAACACCATTCCATTACAATCCCCGGCAACAGCGCCAAAAACTTGTTGCTTTAAAAGTGGTTTGCTTGTGCAAGTATACACAATCGTTAACAAGTAATAAAGTGTAAGAGAGATCGTTCCCACGAGGATTATATGGTGAATCAAGTATCAAGTTTGAATTAATGGTTCTATTAATTAAGATTAACAAAGAGTAACAAATAGCTGGTGTGTGTATGTCCAGAACAGTTTTGGAAAATAAATGCTAGAGCAATAAAAACGGATTTGTTAACAAAATGGGTAAAACAGCTACGAGAAAGTATCCCTTACAACTTCAATCTAGTTTAGTTATGCGTTTGCAGTGCTACGGCAATTGGCTCCAGGAAATGAAAGTTTGTTTTCCAACAGTTCTGAGATGAACTTCACTAAACGTCTCTTATTCCTAGGTCCATATAGTTTACATTCACGCTTCACTTAAGCTCGTTCTAGTTAGCCTAAGAGTTAGAATGTTCATTCCTAAATCACTCTTCATCATAATTTTTCAATTAATGATTTTAATCTTATCTATAAAACAGTTCTGCTACACTTAGCTTTTCCAAGCAGCTGTGAGCTCAAGTTCTAACTAAGGTGATCAATCTCAATTAAAACACAACCAAATCAGATTTATAGAAAATGCAATAGCAAAGCATGACATAACAATTACTAGAAATCCATTACATGTTCAACATCCCATAGCTACAAGAGGTTTTGCTCATATTGAGCTTACAAAAACAAAGAGAAAAACAAGAAATGGAAGAAGAAGCCATTACAATGGAGGAGAGAGAGAAAGGGGCGCAGCTGCTGTCCTTGCTCCAGTAGGGAAGATGATGTCTGATTCTCTCCTTTGGCTGTCCCCTATTTAGGGTTTTTCAAAATATCCCAAGGCCCTTTCCTCTCTCATCCTTTGTGGGCTAAAAGCTGGCTGGTACAAGTGTTCTTGGCCCAATTCCCTGACTTTAATGCACTGAATGTCAGCCCCACGTGTAGGTCACTGTCCTTATCAGTGAAGGACAACTCATTATGTAAGAGAATGTTTTGAGCTTTTGTCCTTTTCCAAAGTCAGCTTTAGCCACGATTGATACAGCAAATCCCAAAGCAATGTCTCCAGTTCAACGCCTGATTCTCCAAAAACTGTCCTGCACAGAAAACTCTCAATTAATTACCAAAAACAGTTCTAAAAGACATCAAAACTTTAAAACTCACAAAAGACTCTCATAAAACACATTTTACACAAAATCACACTAAAACACTAAAAACATGAACTTAAAATACTCAAAGACCACAAAAACACAAGTGAACAAGGTATAAATAACTCTTCATAAAAAGAATTATCAGTACGACATATTCCCCCGCCCGCAGGCCAAGTCGGAACATTCGCCCATCGGTAACGACATATCCCCTTGCCCGCAGGCCAGGTCGGGACATTCGCCCGTTAACAACTAAACTTATGGGTACGATCATCTCTCTACAGGCAAGATCGATCGACCATACGCCAAGAACGATGCAACAGGAACCTCACCGACTCATCTCGGGATCAACAACTGAGTGTCTCAACCACGACTTGTGCACAACTACGACCAACTTTCTCCGGCTTAACCGGATATCAACTTTATGTCTCGACATAATTATATCTACAGAATTTCTAGGTTGAGCACTATAACATATATATATCCTCAAATTCCTCACATGTTCATCTCCCAACTTATCCGAAATTACTGTCTATCTCTACTCATACAACAGTAATCACAACATCATATCATAAGCAACCATAATCATGTTCAATAATCATGTTCAACATACTAAATACTCATGTAATCATATCAACTCATCAACTCGTAGGTAAATATTCAAGTAATCCTAAGCATGTCACTAGGCACAATATACATAGTCTATATCATTTTAAGCATACTAACACACAGCATACAACCTCGATATATCATAAAATCAACCTGTCGGTCACTTGACCACTAGTAGGGTTTAGGTCGACCTACGCATATCAATATAAGTTATTTTATTCTTGCCTCCTCGACGATATTGTGATTTTTTCACCCACCTGAACAGTTTTCCCGCGTGCTTCCCCGTGCAACTCTGACTGCGGCTCCGCGACTGGCAACCGTACATGCTTCCGAATAATCAAACACCATCTGATCCTTCACAACAAATCACAATCAGAAATTAATACAATCCAACAAAACCCATCTAGTTCCTATGAACTATGGTTTGGCCCTTTTTAGAAAAATAGGCTAGAGGTGTCTAAAACTTTCTAACTCTTGGATGAATGATCCTTAAGCATGATAAAGACATAATCCTCAATCACTTGTCAAAGATTTGAACGAAAATCCATTCAACCAACAAGGTTAGGGTTCGGCTCCTTCATGGAAAAATGGGCTAGAGATGTCTAAAAGTGCCTAACTCTTGGATCAATGATCCTTAAGCATACATGACACTAGATCAAGTCTTTTTACACAAAAACTTTGAAGCAAAACTCATGATTCCTCAAGATCATGGTTTCGGCCACTCATAAGAAAAATAGGCTAGGAATGTCATTTGATTACATGCTCTTGGATAGTGATAGAGAATGATGAAACTGGATCATAGAAAATGATTTCACATTAAAAGAATTTTTCTATGATTTTCTAGAGATTTTTGAAGATTGAAGTTAGAAGTTGAAACATAGTGATTCATGAGTTGAAGAACAAGAAATGTATGAAGAACATGAACTCAAAGGATCAAAGGAAGTAACCATACCTCTTTTCTTGACAAAAATGGCTAAGCTTCAATTAGAGAAAATGAGAGAAAGTTGGAGAGAAAAGATGAAGTTGTGAGAAATGGAGTGAATGGCCATGGAGGGGTCATCTTAGGCGTGAGGTATAACATCCCAATTTTCAGATCGGTAAAGTATGCAAATCTTATCCGAGACATAGTGGCAAAGTTGTAATATCAAGGTATTTTGGAGGAGTAATTATGACTACTTTAGACAAGTAATCATGACATGGATGACTCTTGATGATGAGTCATGGTAGATTAATCATGATGATGATAAGTCATAGTGATGAACTTATCCATTGACTAATCACATTCAGGAACCACATCTCTCGTCTGGTATTTGATTTTATCCCTACGTATCCACTTTTTGGGTACCACACAGATATTGTTTTACTCTACATTACTAGTAGAGAATTATGGTTAAGGTTTGGGTTGAAGACTCTGACGAAACCCGGTCTGCGTACGAGATCACCGGAACCGGTAACGGATAAGCCTCACGTCGCTTTCACGCCACCTCACCTAGACACCTCACCACCTTATCCATATGTAATCATTACATGGTGACTTATCACCATAGTAATGATGACAAGGGGTGAGTCACATAGGTGACTCACCATAGTCATGATGACCTAGTATAAAATGACAATTTTGCCCCTAATAGAAAATGACAGTTTTGCCCTTAAGAAATTTTATATCAACCTTACCCTTTCTTCATATATGTTACATGCCATTCATAGATATATTTACACTCTCATATTTCTTTCTCCTTCACTTTGATTCTTTAAGTTCAAGTGTTAAAGTTTATAGTACAACTTTTGATGAAATTCCAATTTGGTTCTTCAAGAAAATGACCATTCTATCCTATCCTTATCCTTCCCTTCCTATATATATACATATCACGCCACTCTCTTCCATTTGTCCTCTCTCAATTTCGTGCACCTTCCCCTTCTCTTCTCCATCTTCTTCACTTCAAGACACCTCCAAGCTTTCAACTTCAATTTCTCTCCATTCTTCAAGGATTCTTCAAGAACTTTGAGAAGTAAACTTGACAAGCTTGATCATCTTCATCATCTAGAAGGAAGTAATATAATGGAATGAGAAACGTCCATATTTTCGTGGCTAGGAGAAAGAGAAGGCAAGGTGAAAGAAAGAGTGAAACCATTGTTGGAAGCCTTGAAGCTTGGTTGAAGCAGTTTCAGTAATATCGTTGGAATATGTTCATCAACCGTTGGATCAAGCTCAAACTTGGTAAGGAGGTTACGAACATGTGGTTCTTAAGTTTGACCGTTCGGATTTTCGGTTCAAGGTCTAGAGTGGGAGATATGCAGCTTACATCGTGGTCCTAGTGTGTGAGAAACTCATTCTGTATATCACCTAACCCGCGACAGTAAAACCTTCGCCTGAGATTTTTTAACCGTTGGATCGGGCTGAAATTTGGGAATTAGGTTTAGGACACGTTGATCTTCATCTTCACCATTCGGATGTCCAATAAGAAGGTGGTAACGCGAAATAAGGAGCTCACACCGTGTCCTTTATTTTGGTACTTTTCCCTAGACTCTTGGGCTGACTTTTGCATATGCCTTCGCCGAAGTCCAGCCGCTGTTCTCTATCTTTGAAAGTGTTGGGGAGCTACGTGGTGAGCTCGTAGTGGTTGTGGTTGTGCTCGTCGCATTCGTGAGATTGAGGGTCAAGGCTGTCCATGAATACAAGAGTGTACGAGACGGATTACGAGGTGAGGGGGAAGAAACTACATATATCTGGGAATCATAGGCGTAGTATATAATTGTTAACATGTGTAGGACTCCTCAAACCCTACTAGTGGTGATGTGTATTTACTTGTGGTATTTGTGATGATTGATAACATGACTATTTTTGGTAATTGATAACATGATTAAATGATGTCATACATGATAATATGCTAGATGATATATATGTTTCTTATGATAACATGTTTGTGGTGATAACATTTTTGTTATGATAACATGTTTATTTACTATCTTGACATGCTTATAATGATGATCTATGACTATACTATGACATGTAATATGTTGTGATTGATATGATCTTGAATGACTTTGGAGATGATTGGTATGTTGTTAGGGATTAGAGGATGATGATTGGTATGTTGATAAGGATTATAGGATAATGAGTATTGATGGAACTAAGAATGTGGATCTATGTTGTAAGTGGCTCTCATAGTTGGAGAGCGGCATCCTCACAGTTGGAGGATGTGGGCTTGAGGCACTAGTAAGTTGTTGAAATGATGGATGCATGATCATAACATTTGCATTGTTGTAGTGGAAAGTCGCGGGATTTACTGCAGCAGCTGTCTGAACAGTTATCACACGAGGTGGATTACTTGTGACAATTGCAACAGCAGTTTGAGTGATTGTCACAAGGGGGCTATATGACTAGCTGCAACAGCAGTTTGAGTGGCTATCATATATGCTGGTACACAACTGCAACAGCAGTTTGAGTGGTTGTGTATAGGGTGACGTGTGTATACTTGCCACAGCAGCTTGTCAGCAGTTATCACGCGAGGTCGGGACTTGTGACAATTGCAACAGCAGTTTGAGTGGTTGTCACAAGAAGCTGTATGAATAGCTGCAACAGCAGTTTGAGTGGCTATCATATGAGCTGGTACTTGTATACAGCTGCAACAGCAGTTTGAGTGGTTGTGTATAGGGAGCCGTGTGTACACTTGCAACAGCAGTTTGAGTGACTGTCACACAAGGTCGAGGTGGACATTCTGGGGGACGTCCTGGGAACCAATAACCTGGACTACCGACTCTATGCCCTTATAGTTGGAGGGTGACTTCCTACCTTGGAAAAGGACTACTTCACAGTTGAGTTAGAGGACAATATTTCCAAGGGCCAGGACCTTGGTTGTGCATATAGAATAGGCGATGATCCCTAGATGTGATACTTTGAGGTTGATTGTTGTAGAATTGATGGTGATCTCTAGTTGTGATATTTTGAGGTCGACTATTATGATGTGTAGAATAGGCGATGATCCATAGTTGTGATACTTTGAGGATGATCGTTGTAGAATAGGCGATGATCCATAGTGGTGATACTTTGAGGTTGATTGTTGTGCTGAACTCGAGAGATGGATGTGTTTGCTGATTGTGTGCTATTGTACATGTTGATGTGTTATATGCTATGTGATTTCCCTTTTGTATGATAGTGTAGCGTTTCTCACCTCCTATGCATATTTCTCCATGTTTACATATATGTGGTTGTTCGGATCATGATCTGAAGACGGAGGTGCCGATTGGCCATCGGAAGTGCTACAGCGGGTGAAGCTGACCCAAGGTGTACTCTATCGTCAGTACCAAGTGTGGCGTTAGCACTTCCCAAATAGATAGAGATCTCAGAGGTATCTTTGAGTCCCTTGTGAGTTGTACCATGGCCAGTGGGGTGTTTATATTTGTTGTTATTTTTACGCCATGGCTTCCAGGCGAAACTCTGATGTGAAATTCTTGAACTGTGATAAGTTCTTATCTGCTTAACTGTTGAAGTGAAATTTTTTTTGCTATGTTTTAAGGTATCAGAGAGAGTGAGGTTAAGTTTTGAAAGCGTCTAATGAGATTATCCTAAGTAAGTGGGGTCGTCTCATGAGGAAGGAGGGGTAAGAAGGTCCAAAAATTGTTCAATTAAGGGCAAAATAGTCATTTCACCTTAGGGCAAAATGTAATTAACACAACAGGTCAAGGGCATTTTGATCTTTTCGCAGTGTGAACGCGTTCAGATATTTTCATTGTCATCATGATGCTGGCACACCTTCCTAGGCGATTTGACCTGATGTGACTTCAAGTTTATCCATTAGCAGGTCCCGATAAATCCGTATTCAACTCCGTTCTTTACCTGATTTAATATTTCGCCCGTATAATTTATATTATTTCGCTTTTTGGTGAGAAATATTAAAATTACCAAAGTCGTTGGAATTTTGATTTAAAACCTAACTGTCTCGTTCACGAGTCGAAATTAGGTTTTCTGATCAGTAAAATCTTACTTTCAATGAAAACGCAGATCGGGCTCCGTTTGAATTTTCAACCCAAATTTTAACTGTAACCTTTTACGATAATGTAGAGCATAACTATGGTCTTGGTTTATTTAATTTAATTTCATAAACCTCAGATAAAAATATAAACTCATTTATATAATTTACCGATCTTAGAAAGCATGAAAAATCGGTGTGTTATATTACTACCCCCCTTAAAAAGAATTTAATCCTCAAAATTCGACGTACCTTTTAGAATAAATGCGTATATTGCAGCTGCATATCTTCTTCACGTTCCTAGGTAGCATCTCCTGTTACTTCATCCCATACGACTTTGACTAACAGAATGTTTTTACCTCAGAGTTCCTTAACCTTTCTATCCGCGATCCTTACAGGTAAAGCCTCATACTCAAGGTTCTTTCTAAATTGTACTGACTCTGGTTCTAAGATGTGGGATGGATCGGGATAATATTTTCTCAACTGGGAAACATGAAAGACATCATGAAGATTGGATAGGTTTGGTGGTAAAGTAACTTGATAGGCTACGGGACCAATTCGACGAAGAATTTGAAATGGTCCAATGAATCTAGGAGTAAGCTTTATGGATTTGATTGCTCTACCAATTCCAGTTCTTGGAGTCACTCTCAGAAAAACATGATCTCCTTCCTGGAATTCTAAAGGTCTTCTCCTTTTATTGCTGTAACTCTTTTGTCTATCCTGTGCGATTTTCATCTTTTCCCTTGTCCTCTTAATATGTTCCGTCATCCGTTGTACCACCTCCGGTCCTAGCACTTGACTTTCTCATGTCTTATACCAACACAACGGTGTTCTACACTTTCTGCCGTACAACGCTTCGTAAGGTGCCATACCTATACTCGAATGAAAATTGTTGTTATAGGTGAACTCAATCAACGGTAAGAACTCATCCCAACTTCCTATGTGTTCCAGAACACAATCTCTTAAAGGATCTTCCAATGACTGAATTGTTCGTTCCGATTGACCATCCGTCTAAGGATGATAAGTAAGTAGAACTCAACCTTAACTTAGTTCCCAAAGCCTTATGTAACTGCTTCCAGAATCTAGATATAAATCTAGGATCTCTGTTGGAAACAATACTAGAAGGCACTCCGTACAACCTTACTACTACCTTGATGTAGATTTGGGTTAACTTTTCCAACATATAACTCTCACCAATAGGCAAGAAGTGAGCACACTTCGTCAACCTATCAACGATTACCCAAATTGCATCATGCCTCTTCGTAGTCCTTGGCAAACCAACCACAAAATCCATAGATATACCATCCCATTTCCACTCTGGGATATCTAGGGATTGTAACAATCCTGCTGGCTTCTGATGTTCTATCTTCGCTTTCTGCCAAACCAGACAAGCCAACACATACTCAGCCACCTTCTTCTTCATTCTGGGCCACCAAAACATCTTCTTCAAGTCTTGATACATTTTGGTCGCTCCTGGATGAAAACTTAGCCTACTCTTATGCGCTTCTTCCAAGATCATCCTTCTTAGTTCTATATCCATCGGCACACAGATCCTATCACCATACCTCACGACTCCATCTTGATTCATCCTAAACTCAGATGTTCTGACTTCCGTTATGTGTTCCTTCACCTTCTGAAGATACTGATCAACTTCTTGCTTCTCCTAGATCGTCTTCAAAAAATCGCTCATTACTGTGACCATTCCTAGGTGTATCTTATCTCTAGATAATCCCATACCTAGATTCAGATCTCTGAATTGTTCAATCAATTCCAACTCTTTTACCATCATAACAGATACGTGCAAGGATTTCCTACTTAACACATCCGCTACTACATTTGCTTTTCCTGGATGGTACTGTCGGTCAAATTCATAATCCTTTATGAATCCATCCACCTCCTTTGTCTCATGTTTAACTCCTTCCGAGCAAACAGATACCTTAAGCTCTTATGGTCACTGTACACTATAAACATAGCTCCATATAAATAGTGTCGCCATATCTTTAAAGCAAACACTATACCTGCCAGCTCCAAGTCATGAGTTGGATAATTCCTCTTATGAACTCTCAGCTGTCGCGAAGCATACGCTACGAGCCTCCGGTCTTGCATTAGCACACAACCCAATCCTTGGTATGACACATCATGTAGCATCCTAAAAAAATAAAATAAATAGAGATTATAATATGAGGATTATTATAGAGTTTTTGGGAGATTTAGAATATATGTTTTAAGCCCTAGAAATAAATAAAAGTGATTAAAAATAATTAAAAGTGGTTAAGAGTGATTTTCTAAGGGAAATTCACTTCCTGACGCATGAGCACGCCCGTGCTCATATGCGCGCCGTGACTCGTTTGAGTACGCCCTTACTCGGACGAGCACGGCCGTGCTAATTGTTTGGCACGCCCGTACCGATAGAACACGGTCTGAGCCGCGCCGTGCTAACTAATAGCACACCCGTGTCGTAAATTATGCAAACTTTGACGCTGATTGGCACGACCGTGCCAATCGAGAGCACACCCGTGCTCTATGTCAAGATGCGTTAAAAATAGGTTTAAAAATAGGGAACCAGTGCAACACTATAAGTATACCATCTTATAACACCCTAGTGCGGCTAGAAACCCTTTTACACCCTAAAACACCTTAGTAACGGCTGTGGAGCATCCTTATTCTTGGGAGATGGGGCGGCAACAAACAATGAGTTTGGAAGGAGAACAACAACAACAACAACCACAACAACAAGAAGTGATAGAAGAAGAAGGAGATTCATGTTTGAGGAAGGCAACATCTAGGATTCGCCATGGGATACGCTTGGAGATTCTTGGAGGTCTTCAAGAGGTGAGTAAAAATACTTTTTCTCACCCTTTCCATGGTGCAAATTGATTTGGGGTTTGGGTTATGTTTTTCAAAATGCGTTTTTGAAAAATAATTATTCGTTTAGTCAAATCCTGATTTTACAAATTTGGAGGTTTTCCTTCTAAGGTGTTCCTGCTGTCAATTAAATGTTTATTATTAAAATTGATGCTATGATATATATAATACATACGTGATTTCGCTGAATTGACATGCTATGTATGCATTATTTGATGATATTTGTGATATTGGCATGATTCAATAACTGTTAATATGTTGAATGTTGTCTGTTGTGAACACCCAATTTTGTCCGGGTCAATTTTCTTTTTAAAATAAATACTAAAAAAATAATAAAAAATCTATTTTGATTTTAAGCCCAGTTAGGCCCGTCTCTTTCTCTAAAAAGTAATAAAAAATAAAATAAAATAAAAAACGAAAAATATAAATAAAAAAAGAAAAAAAAAGAAATGAAGTTTAAGATAGAAACAATAAATAGTTGGGTGTTGAAGATGATAAAAAGAGATCAAGGGTGATCAAGTTTCAGTTATGTTTTACATAGTTATCATAATCTTAATGGGATAAGGATCTGTTTTGAATAGCTCTTCAGATGAGGAAAATTTGGAAAATCTGTTACTCTTTACTTCTATAAATTGGGAACACTTTTACTGATGAAGGGACCGAAAAATTTTCTAAGGACTCCCTCCCAACTCCAGATTTTTTTGGCGAAAATCTCTCTTCCTCATGTTTCTTCAGTTTTGATTACCATCTCTATTCTTCATAATCTCTATTTTCCTCCTACATCCTACTTTTCTTTCCACCAATTTCCAATAAACACTAAAACTCACACCCCTCACGTAGCAGCTAAACAACCTCAGACCGCCATACACCACCGTAAGTTGAAGCTCATCACCGCCTTTTGATGACAACCAAATAGTATGGTTGCCTTTTGACGATCTTATGGTTGAATTCAAAACAAGTAAATTTCGTGTTCTTCTTTGGAAGCAATATGAATCAACATAAAAGTGAAGAAAATAAGAAAATGGTGAAGAAAGAGATGATGAGGCGCCACAAACCAAGAAGGTTTGATAAGCCAAATGATGTTCGCCACAAGAATCTTGGATTCTTGATAAGAACTAAGTTTGATTCAACCTAGAACCTAGGAGAAACAATTCTCTCACAAATGGAATTAATCCAAATTCAACATCCAAGTTGTCATTCATGTTGTTTCGGGTGTAATACATATAATAGTCATCCAACTCTTGGCATCCAAAGACAAGGCATAACCTCCACTTTGAATGGCCTAAATCCTAACTTAAATGACCACTAACACAAATCAAGTCAGCCCCAACCCTCGTCATGCACGCCTACCACTCTCTCTTCATGGGTGGTTACACTTTGCTTGTCAAATTAAAAGTGTTACATCCAAACAATTGAAGGCAGCCATCAAACACTCATAACTCACCATCAAGCAATTGAATTCAGCCCCAAGACACTCATTATTCACGCCTACACTCCCTTTATTATGGGTGGTTACACTTTGCTTTTCATATTAAAAGTGTAACACCCATAACTTACAATTTATTCACTCAACTTAATGAGGAGTTTCTTATAGCATGCAAGCTAAAGATTCCCTCCCCAAGACCCTCTAATCACGTGTAGCAACATAGGAAATATGGGCTAGACCTTCATGCAACTCTTAGTGTAGCCCACTAATAGAGAATGCCAAATTGGATCCACTCACATAACCCATTACACTTATTGAATTGAAAATAAACAAACAACTAAATGAAGCAAGTTCACGCCCCCTTGTCATCACTATGAGCCTTCTATTTGACTAACATAAGTCACCAACTTGGGCTCCATTCCTTCTTGACTTGCAATTGGGCTTGTGTCCATTAAAAGATCCACCATTTGATTTAAAACTTCTTGGGCTTTCTTAGCTCTTGCTCTTGCCATAGGCCCACCAAGTCTTTGTAGTGCTTCTTGGTCTATGTTCCTTAGTGGGCTCATATAACCTTTTCAACTTGTTAGTAAGTTCGCCACATGCCGTCGTTTCTTCCTTGCAGAACCGCCCATAGCCAACTCGTCTTTTGATCAGCCGTCGCTTCATCGTGTTGTGAGCCACTGCGTGCTCCACTGCGTCGTTGGTCTTACGATTGTGCTCTGCCGCGCTTCCTCTCTGTCGTACGATATTCGTCTAGTAGCGTCATTGAGTTTCTATCTCTGCCTCCCATCTGCTTCTGCGTAAAGGTTTGAATGAAGAAGATAACTTTATTTTTTTTATGAGTAAAGGCTCATTTTAGTCCCTAACAATGTTTGAGATACCACTTTTTATCCCTGAGAAAAAAAACTCATCGAACAGTCCCTGATAATGACAAAAGAGGGACAATTCAGTCCCTCCGTTTGTCTCCACCCTAAATATAGCGTTAAAATGCTAATATATATTGTCATTATGCCTAGGTGTCTATTAAACTCGTCTATATGACCTGTGTTGGTGCATCTAGTGTGGTGCATCTGATGCATGCAGTGTGATGCTTTTAACATGGAGGGACTAATGTGTCCCACGATAGAAATTTTCAGGGACTAAATTTGGTTACTTTAATAATAGTTGGGGACTTTATTGGGTCAATGCATAATTATTTTTATGGTCTATTATGCATGTAGGGCGTATTGTCTGTCTACCTGACATACTAACGATACAGATCAACACTTTAATTGTGTGTTTAGCATGGAAACAAATGAAGGGACTAAAATGTCCCTCTTTTGTCATTCTCGGGGACTATTCAGTGAATTTTTTTTTCTCAGGAACGAAAAGTGGTATCTCAAAAATTGTCGGGGACTTAAATGGGCTTTTACTCTTTTTTTATTCTTGGCTTATTAGTATACTGGGCTTATTTCGCTTTCTGGACTAGAGGGTTGAAATACATTATTGGGTAGGTTTTTAAACCTTAGATATAAATAGATCAGGCCATTTCTAATAATTAATTAATTAAAAGTTAAAGAATAAAAAAATCATTTTTAGTTTAAAAAAGGATTTGAATTCTATTTCAGATGTCTAATTGCCTACTTTGTTTCTTCTCATAAAAATGAAAATGTGAAAAGTATGAAAATTCTCAAAAATATAAATTTTTTTTTTTTTTTTCAGTGACGTCTCTGGCAAGACGCCGAGCTTCACTTGTGATCAATTTAGCCGAGACAGCTTGTTGATCCGTTTACATCTTTTAAAAAAAAATAGAAATAAAATCAACCAACCAATAAAACCTTTGTTACTAAAACTACGTGGCTTTGAGTTTCCCATCGCATCAGGGAATACGTAGGAAAGAAATCAATCATTTCGTCAAGCTAAAATTAAATTTTCCTATTTTTTTTGTGTTTATCTTCTTTTTATTCTTTTTTGGGTAAAATAAATATTTTTGAAATTATTAAAATTTGCACAATTAACTTGAGTTACCGTTCTTAGAATGGGCGATGTAGGGTGCTAATACTTTCTTTACTCGTAATCGACTCTCGAACCTAAATCTCAATCTTTTTTTTCAAAAAAAAGTTCAGTTTCCTAAAGTTTATGGGTTTTGATGACAATCAAATGGTATGGTTGCCTTTTAACGATCTTATGGTTGAATTCTAAACTTGTTAATTTCGTGTTCTAGTTTAGAAACAATATGAATCAACACAAAAGAGAAGAAAATAAGAAAATGGAAAGAAAGAGATGATGAGGCGCCACAAACCAAGAAGGTTTGATAAGTCAAGGATGTTCGCCACAAGAACCTTGGATTCTTGATAAGAACTAAATTTGGTTCAACCAAGAACCTAGGAGAAACAATTCTCACTCAAATGGAATTTGATCCAAAATAACATCAAAGTTGTATTTCTCAATGTTTTAGGTGCATACATATAATAGTCTCCAACTCTTGGCATCCAAAGACAAGGCATAACCCCCACTTTGAATGGCCTAATTTCTAAGTTAATGACCACTAAAACAAATCAATTCAGCCCCCAACCCTTCATCATGTGCGCCTATCACTTGCTCTTCATGGGTGGTTACACTTGCTCAAACAATTGAAGGCGCCATCAAGCACTCATAACTCAGCATCAAACAATTGAGTTCAGC
Organism: Ammopiptanthus mongolicus; assembly: GCA_039655645.1. Taxonomy (NCBI): domain Eukaryota; kingdom Viridiplantae; phylum Streptophyta; class Magnoliopsida; order Fabales; family Fabaceae; genus Ammopiptanthus; species Ammopiptanthus mongolicus. The sequence goes on along the minus strand of CM077348.1, from coordinate 59,500,577 downwards.
CCCAAGACATTCAATGTAACGCCTACTCTTCCTTCATGATGGGTGGTTACACTTTGCTTTGCAAATTAAAAGTGTAACACCCATAACTTACAATTTTTTGACTCAACTTAATGAGGAGTTTCTTATAGCATGCAAGCTAAAGATTCCCTCCCCAAGACTCCCTACTCACGTGTAGCATCATCGATAATATGGGCTAGACCTTCATGCAACTCTTAGTGTAGCCCACTAATAGAGAATGCCCAATTGGATCCACTCACATAACCCATTACACTTTATTGAATTGAAAAACAAAACAACAACTATTGAAGCAAAGTCGTGCCCCCTTGTCATCATTATGGGCATCTACTTGGAGTAAACACTCAATTTGGTCCCTGAAATTGTAGGGTCGTATCAACTTAGTCCCCCACATTATCAATATTCCAAAATGATCCTTAGAATTCCAAAATATAGCAAATGCATCCTTGACATTATTCACATAGTTTCAAATGCATCCCTGACATTACTAACTTAATGTCATTATAGTCCATGCAAATATCAACGAAAGGACGAATCTGATTAATTTTCTGCAATTTCAAGGATCATTTTGGAATATTGATATTGTGGGGGACTAAGTTGATACGACCCTACAATTTCAGGGACTAAGATAAGTCACCATCTTGGGCTCCATTCCTTCTAGGCCTGAAGTTGGGCTTGCTTCCATAAAGGTTGTCACCATTTGTTCTAAGACTTCTTGGGCTTTCTTGGTTCTTGATCTAGTCGTAGGCCCACCAAGTCCTTGAAGTGCTTATTGGTCCATACTCCTTATTGGGTTCATATCAGGTTTCCAATTTTTTTCCAAAAAAATAAAATTGGTGGCGACTCCTCTTTATTTTTATTCGCGGCGCCCAGACGGGATAGTCGCGACAGCTGGCGACTCCACTGGGGATTTTTGAGAGTCAGGCCTATCATAGTTATTTGTGCTTTTTGTTAATAACTTTTATTTATTTTACCCTCTTTTATTTATTTATTTATTCTGTAAATATTGTACAATTGTAATGTTGATTTAACTATAGGGTAGACGACATTTTTTTATTTGCATGATCTCCTTTGCAAATAAATGTGGGTAGTCTTAGGATTTCGGGTTTGCATGCTCCCTCCACACACCTCACCTACACATTGTGCACACACTTATGAGTGAGACTCTATACCCGGGTCCTAGTAAACCTTAAGATTAAGAAAGAGGTTGTGTAATGATAGCCACTTTGGATGTACGTCCTGTTTGGGTGTCATGAAAACCTCATCTAGAGTGTGATCCTTTTATGATGTCCTACACCTAGTCGATCTCCTACTGTTGTGGCCAACATCATGATTTGGGATCTTAGCTCTAGAGGCCCACAGAATTATTGGATTTGTAGAGCCACCCTAATGGGAGATCACGAATTAAAATTCCATAGACCATTAGGATAGAACCTAATAAGATAAGCCGATTTAGGGCACAGAGGGGCATATTTTCTCCTTATGTATTTATTTTCTCATGCATGTAATTTAATAATGCTTCTTGTTGTTGAAAACCAAGGGTGAATATTTTTGAAATGGGAGATAATATGGGATCTGATCACAGTGAGCCAAGGCCATCGGTAATAAAGAAAATTTTGCATTTGAAAGCCAAGAAAGTTGATATTACAAGCCTCAAGACTCTGGGATAGATGATGAAAATATCACAACGACTCGCTCTCGCAAGGAAGTATGGAAAGATTTTAACTTTACTGGATGTTGAGGTGCAAGTAGAGGCAATCATTGCATTGGCCCAATATTACGATCCACCATTGAGGTGTTTCACATTTCAAGACTTTCAATTAGCCCCCACTTTAGAGGAGTTTGGTCAAATTCTGGACTTGCCATTGGAAGGAAAGAAGCCATATCGTTACACCGAACAGTATCCGGATATCCAAACTGTGGCAAATGTACTGAAGATACATACAAAAAGTCTACAAAGTGTGCAAGAATGCAAGAATGGGACTAAAGGATTCTCAAGAAAATACCTTGAAGAACATATGCATCATCTGGCAAAGATAGAAGATTGGGACACATTTATAGATGTACTTGCTTTTACTATCTATGGCATTGTCCTCTTCCCTAACCTTAAAGACCATGTCGACTTTGCTACCATTGATGTATTTCTTGCTTGCAAGTTCCACAATAGGAATCCTGTTCCAGCCATCCTAGCAGATATTTACCGTACTCTCGATTTTTGTCACGAAAGAAATGGTAAAAGAATCATTTGTTATTTACCAATGTTATATGTTTGGCTTACAGCGCATGTCTTCTACAGAAGTTATAAAACAGATTGCCCTATCACAGACTTCAAAATGTATCAAATGAAAACTAAGAGTGGTCGTGAATGGGCAATTTACATGGCTCAGTTGAATGAAAATCAAGTCAGATGGTATCCACAATGGAAAGATGTAGAAGTCCTAGTGTATTAGTGTGGGGATTTCCCAAATGTACCCCTCATGGGCACAAGAGGTTGCATCAACTATAATCCGTTACTAGGACAACGTCAGCTTGGTTACCCTATGGTAGGGCCACTCGAAGCGGCCTTGACAACTCCTTTCGTCTTCTACTATAAATATGGGAAGAATACAGAATTGCTCCAAAAGGTGAGAAATTCTTGGGACAAAATTGTCAAAAAAGGAAAAGAGTTAGGAGTTAGAAGTTGTGCTGCAAAAGCAAGTTATCGTCAATGGGTCAAGGATAGAGTATCAGAAATTAAGTTACCATTCAGAGACATAGTAATTCCTTCAATCAAGGAACCCCCTCTTACGATTGAAAATGAAGAATTAAGGGAAATCAAGACAAAGCTAGCGAAATTTGAAAAAGAGAAGGATAGGACATAAAATGAGCTTAGAAAAGCCCTTGAAACATGCACGACACTGAAAAGAGAAAATATTGAAAAAAGAATCACTCTCGACAGGATCAACAAAAGGATAAAAACAGAACACGAGTATATGATGAAGACAAAAGAGTGTCTCAAAGGAGCTAATAAAGAACTGGCAATGCGAAGGCAAGAACGTGACCAAGCCAGAGCTGAGAATGAAAAACTCAGAGAACTCCTAACAAAGACTGAGATGGCTGGCAAAGATGCTCAAAAGCAAGCTGATGACAAAAAGTTGGAGGTAGACCATGTGATTGCTCAATGTAATGATACCATTGGGAAAGAAAAACAACGCATGGAATAAATAACTGATAGATATCGAGCCGCCATCAAAAGGGAGTAAGCCATAGTAAAAGACTTGAATGAGCATATGAAAGGACAGGCAGATGATATTCAAGGATGGACAATGAAATTTTCACAACTAGTACGGTTAGCAAATACTGCCATAGCAGAGGTTACAAGACACTTGAAGGAGGCAGAGGCAATGATGAATCCACTCAACACACCATCTGAAGTCAAAGACTGCATAGAATATTGCAAGAATTTGATAGGAAGAATCAAGGACATGTAAAAGTTTTACAATTAGTGGTAGAGTTTCGGTTATGTTTCTACAAAGCAAGTAAGAGATGTATTCAGCAGTTATGAATGAAAGGCTATTTTCTCATTGATGATCCCATATTATTCTCTTCCTCAACTTAATACCTTTGAATGAGACGTTCTGGGAATGGTTAATCAAAAATATTTACCATTGAATTATTTTCTTTGAACGAGACGTTCTGGAAATAATTAATATATTCACTAGTAAATTATTTTCTTTGAATGAGACATTCCATAAATAATTAATACTCGCTAATTAATACTCACCATTAATTTTTGCCCCTTTAAACGAGACGTTTTGGGAACAACTAATATACACCATTATTTGAAATATTCGCCAATAATTTCATTCCGCAAATTATTTTATTTGAACGAGACGTTCTGGAAATAATTGATACTCACCACTAATTGATATTCGTCATTATACCTTTGAACAAAACGTTCTGGGTATAATATTCACCATTTAAACCAATACCTTTGAGCGAGACGTTCTAGGAATAGTTAATAAAAATATTCGCATGAGCCTACAATACACCCTCAAGTAATTAATAGTTGTCATGCATGATTTTTATAACAGGATTATTAATCAATATAGTCGGGAAATGAGTACCATTACACCCTTATCGGACCCAATTGCAAGCTAGAATCATGGCTGACCTAGAAACAACTCAAGAGATTAAGGATGAAGTGAGTCAACTCAAAGAGCAGATGGCCAAGATGATGGAAATGTGGCAAGCAATGCAAAAAGACAAGCATACAGATGAGAATCCTTCAGCCTCAAGCGAAGAACATCCAGCTAATCCTCTTCAGGGCTTCAATCAGCAAGGGATCCTGGTGCCTCTCACCATGTATCCAAATAATCAAGCTCACTCTGCATTTGACGCGAACAATCCCCCATATGTGCTTCCTCGAGGGTTTGTGTCACCAGTAGCCACTGTTTTGCAAGACAATAACTCAAATCAGAACCCTCACATCAATGTTGGCGAAGAACCTCAAGCACAAACCACCAACTTTCCTCATGGTACCACTCCAATAGTGGTACCTGTCGCTAAACAGCACACTCCACCGCCATACACTGTCCACATAGGTACTCAGGGAACCCAGGCGTACAGAACTTTGTCTCTCCCGATGGGCTACAATCTATTTCTCAAAGAATATATGGGGAGATTCCTGTTGAGAATGCTCAGTCCAAAGAAAAGTTAGAAATTCTGGAAGAAAGGCTGCGAGTTTTTGAGGGGGCGAACAGTTATGGACTTCGGGATGCCTCAGAACTTTGTCTTGTGCCGAACGTTGTGATCCCACCGAAATTCAAAGTGCCTGATTTTGACAAATACAAGGGAACCACCTATCCAAAGAACCATTTAACCATGTATGTTCGAAAGATGGCGTCGCAAGCTCATGATGAAAAGTTATTAATACACTTCTTCCATGACAGTTTGACTGGGGCAGCTTCAAGCTGGTACACACATCTAGAAAAGACTCGTATCCGATCTTTCAAGGATCTAGCTTATGCATACCTGAAGCAGTATAAGTACAACATTGACATGGCTCCTTATAGAATGCAGTTACAAAATATGCTGAAGAAAGACACAGAAACTTTCAAAGAATATACACAGAGATGGAGAGAATTAGCTGCTCAAGTAGATCCCCCCTTGGCAGAAAAGGAAATTGTTGCTATGTTTATTGACATGCTCCAATCACCATTCTATGATAGAATGATTGGAAGTTTATCCTAAAAGTTTTCTGATATGGTCACCATTGGAGAAAGGATTGAGAGCGGGATGAGAAGTGGTAAGATTATTGAAAGTTCAACAGGAATGACTGGAATAAAGAAGGTCCAATTTTTCAAAAAGAAGGAAGGAGAATCGCATGCTGTGAACTTAGAAGCAAAGAAGCTTGATCAATGGGTATCAAACCAAATGTCTGTCAATTCTCAACCATCTTTCCAAACTACCTACATCCCATATAACCCATCACTCCCATATCACCAACCAAACCATCCATACATTGCTGCCACTTCACAAACCCCAAATTTCCAACCCTATCAGCCATCATACTGTACCCACCATGCAACCACAGACAGCTCAATCGCGAAACCCAAACCCAATTACAATCCAGAAAAAGCCATCTTATGACCCAGAAAAGAAGCCCATACAGATTGAGCAAATACCTATGACTTATACTGACCTGCTACCCCAGCTTTTAAAGAGTTATATGCTAGCACCTATTCAGGCAAGACAAATGGATCCGCCATACCCAAAATGGTTTGACCTAAAAGCCAAATGTGATTATCATTCAGGAACAGCTGGTCATTCGACGGAGAATTATAGGACTTTGAAAGCTAAAGTGCAAGAGTTGGTCAATGCAGGATGGTTGAGTTTCCAAACAAATGCTCTTAATGTAGGCCACAATCCATTACCAAATCGTGGAAGTTCTGGAGTTAATGCTATAGAAGGCACTAAGGAGCATGCTCTCATCACCCAAATTGTCAATGTCAAGACTCCTATGAAGGCTATTTTCAGAGAAATGTGCAAATTTGGGCTAATACCGATCCCGATTAAGGAAAAAGAAGTTGTTGAGGGGGGAACAAGGTGTGACTTCCATGGAAAAAATGGACATTCAATTGAAGACTACGTAGAGTTCAGGAAGATAGTGCAACAGATGATGAATGAGAAAATAATCTTGAGTGGATACCAATGTCGTGACGATGGTGTGCACATGGCTGAATCTGCATTTCCCTCTATGCCAAGGCGAATGATTCCTTTGATCATCCAAGTGGGCCCTCAACCAACTGCTGGAAGAGCGATCCCTCTGATGCAGATACCAATAAATCCTTTGGTCATCCCGGTAGGCCCTCAACCTAATGTTGGGCATGCGGTTCCGAAATCGATGGTGATATATCATGATGAAAAGGCACCTTCGCCAGTTCTAAATAGGCCAACACCACTCGTCGTGCCAGGCCCTTTTCCTTACAAAGACACTAAAGCAGTACCATGGAAATATAATGTGCAAGTTAAGCCAAAGCCCTCTAATGAGACCACAGTAGTTACCAATATTGTGGGAGTTGGTGGAATGACACGAAGTGGTCGTGTCCATGTTCCAGAAAAGCTACAAAAGGATCAAATAGAGAAAGATGAAAGGAGGGACAAGGGCAAAGAAAGAATAGAAGAAGTTCCTGTTGAAAATATTAAAGGAAGTGACTATAAAAAAGAAGTGTCTGATGAAAAGGTTTGCGAATTCTTGAAGTTCATTAAGCAGAGTGAATACCAGTAATGGACCTGTTGAATCGGACTCCAGCTAGATATCTCTGTTACTAAACTTTGAGCCACACAGGAAGGTGTTAATGAAGGTGTTGAACCAAGCTCATGTTGCTCATGATATCACACTTAGATAAATTTGATGGCATTGTGGGTAACATTATTGCTGATAATTATGTCACTTTCACTGATGATGAAATACCTGCTGAAGGATTGGGGCACAACAAGGCACTGCATATTTCGGTGAAATGTTGAGATCACATTATGGCCAGAGTGCTTATTGATAATGGGTCTTCTCTAAATGTGTTGCCAAAATCAACACTATCTAGGTTGCCTTTTGATGAGACCCACATGAAGCCAAGTGCAATGATAGTAAGAGCTTTTGAAGGCACAAGAAGAGAGGTCATTGGTGAAATTGGGCTGGCTATTCAAATTGGTCCGCGTACTTTTCAGATTCTTTTCCAAGTAATGGACATCACACCAACTTACAGTTGCCTTCTTGGGAGGCCATGGATTAATTCTTCTGGGGCAGTACCCTCTACTCTGCACCAAAAGTTGAAGTTCATTGTTGATAGTAAGTTGGTCATTGTCTTTGGAGAAGAAGATATGCCGGTGAGCAAACCGGCCACTACTCCTTACATCGAAGCAGCAGAAGAAGCTCTTAAGACTGCCTTCCAATCACTTGAGATTGCTAATGTCACCTATGTAAAATAGGGGACTATGCTTCTGAAAGCTCGACCATCAAGTGCTTCCAATATGATGGCAAAGGTTATGGATACCAACTTGGAAAAGGTTTGGGGAAGAATAACCAGGGTATGGCCCACATCATGGTACTCACCGAAAATGAGGACCGATATGGGTCGGGATACAAACCTACCAAAGCAGACAAAGTGAGGGTGATCGAAGAAAGAAAGAAAAAGTGGTTAGCCCGGTCACAAAATCAGGAATATGAGGCTGAAAGGATTCCCATTTGTGACATACGACAAAGCTTTCACAGTGCCGGGTTCGTGTTCTTAGACCAAGTGACAACCATCGAAGATGATTATCCTAATCACAATCTTGATCTAGTGTATCCATGCTCTCCTAACACAAAGCTCAACAATTGGGAGATCAACGAGTTTCCTAGGACCATAGGATTTTTATCAAAGTAATTTTTGTTATGCTTTTCTCTTTAGCTCTGCCCAAGGCTTTAGGAAATCTTTAATAATGGGCGTACTTTTTTTCCATTTCAATATTAATAATCAATAAAATGCATTCAATTCCCATTTGTCTCTCTATCTCTGTCTCCATTTTTTTACTTTGGCTTTTAAATCATTCATTCATTTCCCCCTTATAATAACCAAATGCAGATCTGAAAGTGACTCTCTTGAAAATGACTATGCTAGTAGCCCGTCATATGATTTTAATTATCCTGTTCATCATGCTGATGAGGACAGTAAATTCCCCCTGAATTGATGAGATTGGCGAACAAGAAGCCAGGGAAATCAGTCCCCATGAGGAGCCAACAAAAGTAATTAATCTGGGAACTGAAGATGATAAAAAGGAAGTCAAGATTGGGATTTCCATGAGCGAAGCAGGCTGATCAAGCTGTTAATCGATTACAAAGATGTTTTTGCTTGGTCATATCAAGACATGCCGGGGTTGGACCCTAGCATAGTAGAGCATAAATTGCCTTTAAAGCCCAAATGTCCGCCAGTAAAACAGAAGCTACGCAGAATGAAAGCAGACATGTCCTTAAAGATCAAAGAAGAAGTCAAGAAGCAATTGGACGCAGGTTTCCTAGCAGTGGCAAAATATCCTCAATGGGTTGCCAACATAGTCCCAGTTCCAAAGAAGGGTGGAAAGGTTCGAATGTGTGTTGACTATCGAGATTTAAACAGAGCTAGCCCAAAAGATGGCTTCCCTCTACCTCATATTGATATTCTGGTTGATAATACTACTCGGCATGCACTGTTCTCTTTCATGGACGGGTATTCGGGATATAATCAGATCAGAATGGCTCCCGGAGATATGGAGAAGACTACCTTCGTCACTTTGTGGGGAACCTTCTGCTACAAAGTCATGCCTTTTGGTTTAAAGAATGCATAGGCAACATATCAACGAGCTATGGTGACTTTATTTCACGATATGATGCATAAAGAAATAGAAGTTTATGTGGATGATATGATTGCAAAGTCCAAATCTGAAAAGGACCATGTAGACAACCTGCAGAAGCTTTTTGAACGGCTGAGAAAGTTTAAACTCAGATTGAACCCCGGCAAATGCACTTTCGGGGTGAAATCAGGAAAGCTTTTGGGCTTCATAGTTAGCCAGAAAGGAATAGAGGTTGATCCTGACAAAGTTCGAGCCATCATTGACATGCCAGCACCTCAAACAGAGAAAGAAGTTTGCAGGTTTTTAAGGCGATAGAACTACATTGCTAGGTTCATTTCCCAATTAATCACGACTTGTGAGCCAATCTTTAAGCTGCTGCGCAAGAATCAGACAGTAAAATGGAATGAAAATTGTCAGAAGGCATTTGAAAGGATCAAACAGTACTTACAAGAACCTCCAGTCTTGGTATCCCCCGTACCTGGGAGACCTCTCATCCTATATTTGACTGTCTTAGATGAATCTATGGGTTGCGTGCTGGGGCAACACGAAGAATCGGGCAAGATAGAGCAGGCCATCTACTATTTGAGTAAGAAGTTCACTAGTTGTGAAGCCAATTACTCGCTACTGGAACGTACATGTTGTGCCTTGGCATGGGCTACCCGTCGTTTGAGGCAGTATATGCTGAGTTACACTACCTAGTTGGTGTCAAAAATGGATCCAATCAAGTACATCTTTGATAAACCTGCTTTCACTGGAAGGATAGCCCGCTGGCAAGTCATGTTATCAGAGTAGGATATTCTCTATGTCACTCAGAAATCAATAAAAGGCAGTGCCTTTGCAAACTATTTGGCCAATCAACCCATAGAAGACTACGGGTCAATGCAATGTGACTTCCCGGATGAGGATATAATGGTTTTGTTTGAACAAGAGCAGACATCAGAGAAAGAAAAGTGGATCTTGTTGTTTGATGGAGCTTCTAACACACTAGGGCATGGGATTGGGGCCATTTTGATTTCCCCAGAAAATAATTTTAACCCAATCACTGCAAGGCTCTGTTTTGATTGTACAAATAATGTGGCAAAATACGAGGCTTGTGCCTTAGGGATCCGAGCAGCAATAGAATCGAAGGCAAAGGTGTTGGAAGTATATGGGGACTCTGCTCTGGTCATACACCAGTTAAGAGGAGAATGGGAGACTCGGGATGCTAAATTAATCTCGTACTATGATTATATCAAGGGTTTGGTTGAACAGTTAGACAAAATCACTTTTCAACATATTCCTCGAGAAGATAATCAGTTAGCCGATGCGCTATCTACCTTGTCCTCAATGTTCAAAGTAGGCGATGAGAAGAATTAGCCACTGATCAAAATGGAAAGTCGTGACTATCCTACATACTGTCAAGCGGTTGAAGAAGAACTTGATGGGAAGCCATGGTACCATGATATCAAGTGCTTTCTGGAAAGTCGAGAATATCCCTCAGAGGCCTCAGAAAATGACACAAGAACTTTAAGAAGACTCACAATGGGTTTCTTTCTAGACGGGGATGTTCTCTACAAAAGAAATCATGATATGGTATTTCTAAGATGTGTTGATGCAAAAGAGGCCAGTCAAATTGTCAAAGATGTATATGAAGGATCCTTTGGGACTCACTCAAGCGGTCATGCAATGGCCAGAAAAATCTTGAAGGCTGGTTATTACTTGTTGACAATGAAGGGTCATTGCTTCAACTATGCAAGGAAGTGTCATAAATATCAAACGTATGCTGATCAGATTCATGTACCTCCAACACCTTTGAATGACATGTCAGCACCCTGGCTGTTTTCAATGTGGGGAATGGATGTCATTGGACCGATCGAGCCAAAGGCTTCAAATGGGCATCGTTTCATTCTTGTTGCAATTGATTAATTCACAAAGTGGGTTGAAGCTGCTTCATATGCTAGTGTGACCAGAAATATCGTGATTAGATTTGTCAAGAGAGAACTGATTTGCCGCTACGGATTGCCAAAGGAAATCATCACTGATAATCCAACCAATCTGAATAACAAGATGATGAAAGAGATGCGTGAAAGTTTCAAAATAAAGCATCGCAATTCTTCTCCATATCGCCCAAAGATGAACGGGGCAGTTGAAGCAGCCAATAAAAATATCAAGAAGATTGTTCAAAAGATGGTGGTGACATATAAAGACTGGAACGAGATGTTACCTTTTGCCTTGCACGGTTATCATACTTCCATTCGCACTTCAATAGGGGCAACTCCGTATTCCCTGGTTTATGGGATGGAAGTGGTACTCCCGATCGAGGTAGAGATCCCTTCTTTAAGGGTGCTTATGGAGGCAGAATTAGAAGAAGCTGAATGGGTCCAAACTCGACTCAACCAATTGAATCTCATTGAAGGGAAAAGATTAGTTGCACTATGTCACGACCAACTTTATTAGAAAAGGTTGATGAAAGCATATGAGAAAAAGGTGCACCCCAGGCAATTCCGAGAAGGAGATTTAGTGCTCAAAAAGATTCTACCAATCCAAAAGGATCATCGAGGGAAATGGACTCCGAATTATGAAGGACCTTATGTAGTAAGAAAGGCTTTCTCTGGAGGAGCTCTAATTCTCACAAGGATAGATGGTGAATATTTGCCACTGCCTGTAAACTCTAATGCAGTAAAAAAATATTATGCTTGAGTGTACTTCCGAAAAAAAAATGATAATAAGAAACAAGGAAAAGAAAATGGCTCACTAGACTGAAAACCTGAGAAGGCGGTCCAGGCAAAAGATAGAGCAACCTGCTAAACTGAAAACTTGAAAAGCGGTTTAGGCAAAAGTAGAGGTTATGATACAATAAAGGAAGTACCATCAAGTTGGTAAATTGGAGCGATAAATGGTCTAGATACGCACAAACTGGGGCAGTACATGGCCTAAAATATGAAGATTGGGGCAAATCACTTTCTTTGAAGTTGATTAATGAGTATTCAATATTAAGTGCGAGATGCTAGCATTAATCATTATAGAGAGTGTCACTTGAAGAGATGTGATTTCATAGTACCACTTTCTTTGTGAATATTAAAATCTTAAATCCCATTATGATATTCACCTTGTATACCTTTTCACTTTCAATATAATGTCAATGTCTTCCACTTTTATTGTTTACCCTATCTCATGCTTTCATTCACCAACTGTGTGCATTCAAAAGGATAAATATATATTGAAATGTGAAACTTGTACATTGTTGTTTATAAGCATTCAAAATTTCTTTGAATTTTTTCAAAGGGTCATAGGAAACATTTTAATCTCTTGACAAGGGGGCAATGTTAAAAAAAAAAAAAAAAGGAAAAAAGAAAGCAAGTGAGCACCTTTATCCATTGGGATAATCATTATGAAGGGAACATGTTCCCCAAAAGGCAACAAAAGCATAAGTTGAACCAGCAAATAATAAATCCGGTCAACAAGCTTTGTTCTAGTTCGTCCATATCTGATTGTGATCAAAGTCTTTAAGGGGACCAAGGACCAAGGGAAGGTTGGAATAAAAATAAAAAATAAAAAGAGAAGAACAAAATGATCATCATATCGACAGAAGATATCTCTTGCATCATGCACCATCTCATCATTTCATACATTGATAAGGTTAATACCATTACTTTTGATGGCTTTAGCAGGCACAAGGCCTCATAAGCTTTATTTGGTTTTTCAAGCTCCGAAAAATAGTATCTTCGGAAGCTTCTCTTCTTTTCAAGCTCCGGTAGATAGTGTCTCCGGAAGCTTCTTTCCTCTTAAGCTCCGGAAGATAGTGTCTCCGGAAGCTTCTTCTATTTTCAAGCTACGACAGATAGTGTCTTCGTGAGCTTCTTTCCTTTAAAGTTACGGCAGATAGTGTCTCCGTAAGCTTCTTTCCTTTCAAACTTCGGTAGATAGTGTCTCCGTAAGTTTCTTTTCAAGCTATGATAGACAGGTCTTCGTGAGCTTCTCCCCTTTAAAGCTCCGGCAGATAGTATCTTCGGAAGCTTATTTCCTTTAAAGCTGCGACAGATAGTGTCTCCGTAAGCTTCTTTCCTTTCAAACTCCGGCAGAGTGTCTACGTGAGTCTCTTTTCAAGCTACGACAGATAGTGTCTCCATAAGCTTCTTTCCTTTTAAACTCCGACAGATAGTGTTTCTGTGAGTTTCTTTTATCTTCCTTTTAAGCTCCGACAGATAGTGTCTTCGGAAGCTTATTTCCTTTAAAGCTCGGGCAGTTAGTGTCTCCATGAGTTTCTTTTATCTACCCTTTCAAAGCTTCAGCAGATAGTGTCTCCGTAAGTTTTGACCTTTCATCACCTGGTCTAAAAATTTCTCTTCCAGACAAAATCGTAGTTCATGCCTTTTCTCGTGTCTTATAACGATAAAAGGTTAACTACGGTTACACCTATTACCTAATAAGAAACAAGTAAAGAGGGGCAACTGTGAACACTCAATTTTGTCCGGATCAATTTTCTTTTTAAAATAAATACTAAAAAAATAATAAAAAATCCAATTTGATTTTAAGCCCGGAGGCCCGTCTTTCTCTAAAAAATAATAAAAAATAAAACAAAATAAAAACAAAAAATATAAATATAAAAATAAAAAAATAAAAAAAAGAAATGAAGTTTAAGATAGAAACAGTAAACAGTTGGGTGTTGAAGATGATAAAAAGAGATCAAGGGTGATCAAGTTTCAGTTATGCTTTACATAGTTATCATAATCTTAATGGGATAAGAATCTTTTTTGAATAGCTCTTAGATGAGAAAAATTTGAAAAATCTGTTACTTTTTATTTCTATGAATTGGGAACACTTTTATAGATGAAGAGACTGAAAAATTTTCTGAGGACTCCCTCCCAACTCCAGATTTTTTTGGCGTCAATCTCTCTTCCCCGTGTTTCTTCAATTTTGATTACCATCTCTATTCTTCATAATCTATATTTCCCTCCTACATCCTACTTTTCTTTCCACCAATTTCCAATAAACACTAAAAATCACACCCCTCACGTAGCAGCTAAACAACCTCAGACCGCCATACACCACCGTAAGTTCAAGCTCATCACCGCCTTTTCAGCTTGTTAGTAAGCCCGCCGCACGCCGCCATTGCTTCCTTGCAGAACCGCCCATCGCCAAGTCGTCCTTCGATTAGCCGTCGCATCATTGTGTTGTGAGCCACTGCGTGCTCCACCGCGTCGTTGGTCTTACGGTTGTGCTCTTCCGTGCTTCCTCTCCGTCGTACGATATCCATCCAGTAGCATCATTGAGTTTCTATCTCTGCCTCCCATCTGCTTCTGCGTACAGGTTTGAATGTAGAAGATAACTTCTTTATTTTTTTATTCTTGGCTCATTAATGTATTGGGCTTATTTCGCTTTCTGGACTAGAGGGTTGACATACATTATTAGGTAGGTTTTTAAACCTTAGATATAAATAAATCAGGCTATTTCTAATAAATAATTAATTAAAAGTTAAAGAATAAAAAAATCATTTTTAGTTTAAAAAAGGATTTGAATTCTATTTCAGATGTCTAATTGCCTACTTTGTTTCTTCTCACAAAATTATGAAAATGTGAAAAATATGAAAATTCTCAAAAATATAAAAAAAAATATTTTTTTTCAGTGACGTCTCTGGTAAGACGCTAAGCTTCACTTGTGATCAATTTAGCCGAGACGGCTTGTTGATCCGTTTACATCTTCTAAAAAAAAAATAGAAATAAAATCAACCAACCAATAAAACCTTTTTTTACTAGAATTACGTGGCTTTGAGTTTCCCATCGCATCAGGGAATACGTAGGAGCGAAATCAATCATTTCGTCAAGCTAAAATTAAATTGTCCTATTTTTTTTGTGTTTATCTTCTTTTTATTCTTTTTTGGGTAAAATAAATATTTTTGAAATTATTAAAATTTGCACAATTAATTTGAGGTACCATTCTTAGAATGGGCGATGTAGGGTGCTATTACCTTCCCTTCTCGTAATCGACTCCCGAACCTAAATCTCAATTTTTTTTTAAGAAAAAAAGATCAATTTCCTAAAGTTTATGGGTTTCCAATTTTTTTCCAAAAAAATAAAATTGGTGGCGACTCTTTATTTTTCTTCGTGGCGCCAGGACGGGATGGTCGCGACATGTGCTGCAATACCACCTATGATGGGGTATTGAAAGTAACACTGCAAATGAATTGGGGTGTCGAAAATAACTGTTAATATGTTGAATGTTGTCTACCGCAATACCACCTATGATAGGGGTATCGAAGGTAACACTACCAATTAATTGGGGTGTCGAAATATGAAATACCGCCATGATGGGGTATCGAAAGTAACATCGCCACACGTTGGGATGTCGAAGTGAGCAATACCACCAATGTACAATGGTTGGTATCGAAATGAGTAATGTCACTGAAGAGAAGGTGACATCGAAATACCTTCATGAGTAAGGTAGGCAATGAGACGCCATTGTTATGTGCAGTTTGAAATTCATATGACATATGAGGATATTTGAGATTGTTTGATATATGAGATTTTGTCATATTTGATTTATGATGTGTTACTGATGACTGTTTACTGTCAATAATAATTTATATTATTATTATTATTTTACTACACATTATTTTGAAAATAGCGGGTACCATGGACAGTTTTTCCGGTTACCGCACCGGCTGAGAACAATGTTTTTGTGAAAACCCTTTAAACTGTATTTCTGTTCACTGGGATTTTATATCTCATTAGTAGTATTGTTTTCAGAGCCTGAGGACGTCCCTGTTGAGCAGTCAGACGTTTTGAAGACTATTTCTTTAGTTTTAGAGCTTGGTTAGTATTGTACGGCATATGCCAGGAGGACATTTATTATCTTTTAGTTAGTTTCTTATGCGAGATGTTATAAATGCCCCGTTTTGAGGTTTTGAAACTGATTATATTATTTCGGTTTTAAATTAATGTAAACAATTATTTTGGATTGTCATTATATCAAGTATTTATTCAATATATATTTTAGAAAATTTTTATTTACCTTCTTTTATTTAAATTAATTATTTTGGGTTACCAATGTAACAAATGGCGTTACACATCACAGTATACGTGAAACTGTCCTAAAGGATCTGGTAACGTCAGCACTGGTGATGTTGTTAACCTCCTCTTTATCTCTTGAAAACTTTTCTCACACACATCCGTCCATACAAAGGATGTCTCCTTCCTTGTTAGTTGCGTCATCAGCAACGCGATCTTCGAGAATCCTTCGATGAATCTCCTGTAGTATCCTGCTAGCTCGAGAAAGCTTTTGATCTCGCTCACCGTCTTAGGGTTGTACCACAGCTTTAACCTTCGCTGGATCTACCGCTATCCCATCTCGATTAATCACAAGACCTAAGAATTGCACTTCTTCCAACCAAAATTCACACTTGGACAAATTCGCATAAAGCTGTCGGTACTTGAAGCACAATCCTAAGATGTTCCTGATGCTCTTCCCGATTAGGGGAATAGATAAAAATGTCATTGATAAACACAACTACAAACTTATCCAAGCACAGTCGAAAAATCCGGTTCATGTAATCCATAAACACAGCTGGAGCATTAGTCACACCAAAGGGCATAACCAAATACCCATAGTGTCCACATCGACTTCTAAACGCTGTCTTTGGTACATCCTCCTTCTTGAATCGAATTTGATGATAACCAGATCGTAAGTCAATCTTCGAAAACACTACCGCTCCTTTCAACTGGTCCATCAAGTCGTCCATTCTAGGTAACAGATATTTATTCTTGATCGTCACCTTGTTCAACTGCTGATAATCGACGCATAGCAGCCTCAGAAATTTCTTCCTTCTTCTTGACGAACAGCACCGGCGCTCCCCAATGGGAAGCACTTGGTCTTATAAACTCCTTACCCAACATGCCATCTAACTGCTTCTTCAGCTCTGCTAACTCTGCTGGACACATTCGATACGGTGCTATCGAAATCGGTCCAATTCCTGGTACGAGATCTATAGCAAATTCTATCTCTCTCTTCGGTGGTAAATCTGGAACATCATCAGGGAAAACTTCTAGAAACTCTCGCACTATAGGCAACGAATTCAACTTAGGAGATTCCTTAGCTTCCATAGAGAATAACAACACGTGTTTCTGAGATGCACTACTTAACATAAGATTTCTATCATTGGCAGGCATCAATCTAGATTGCTCAGGGAATGACAAGGTCTTCTTAGAACAGTCTAATACTACATGGTTAGCCGAAAGGCAATCCGTGAGACAACCCCTTTCCCGGAGGTCCCATTGGTAACCCCACTTATAATCATTAGCGTTACAGCGTAGCGTAGTACTATAAAGTTGCGGAAATATTAAAACATTAAACATACTGATACCATAATAATATATACAGACATAAGAGTATTTGCTTCATCAGTAGAGCCTACAATAACTGATACCAAATAAACAAACTTCAGAGTACGCAGTAAATAAAAACTGAAAGCATAGTAGCGGAAATAAAAATACAGACGACTTCCTCTCCTGGCCCCAAGAATACATTTCACTCAACCCATGTACTAGTCATAACAAAACTAAGACTGTTTATCCAACCACGACTCTAACGTATACAACAGTCGTCCTCTGCATAGAGCAGCTCAAGGTCCCCAAGCATTGGGATTCGAGGCTCTTTCCCCCGGCATCAGGCTCAACAGGTATGCCTTCAATCTCCTATGGAAACTCCTCATCAGGATCTTCTCGTGCAGTCGAGAATAAAGAAAATATAACATGACAAAATACAGGGGATAAGAAACAGTAATATGCCATCTATAGGAAAAACAACGATATAAATAATTTATATAGATAACACACTCAAAAGCATAACAGTTGCAACCAAACAACTCCCGGATAACTTTCTCTTAACTATTGTCTCTCACACTCATGCAACTAACGACTATATGGATGCGATCATGACGCGACATTCCCAATAGATCAAAGGTGTCTCAGCCATCACTATACCACCCCCCATAAGGTAGGGTTCGGTCAAAAGCCCGCAGGCCCAACTCGTCTCATGGGTACGACATATTCCCTCGCCTGCAGGCCAGGTCGGAATATTCGCCCGTCAACAACACAACTTACGGTAATGACATGTTCCCCCGCCAGCAGGCTAGGTTGGAACACTCGCCCGTCCGTTAACAACTCAACTTTCGGTAACGACATATCCTCCCGCCCGCAGGCTAGGTCGAGACATTCGCCCCTCCGTCTACAATTCGACTAACGGGTACGATCATCTCCCCGCAGGTAAGATCGGAATCGCCCCTACGCTAAACTAATCGGTGCGATCATCTCCCCGCATGTAAGATCGGAATCGCCCGTATGCCAACATAGTGATGAACAACAACTATGCAACATGAATCTCACCGATTCATCTCTAGATCAACACCTAGTGCCTCAACCACGACTCATAACCAACCACAACCAACTTTCATCCGGCTTAATCGGGTATCAACTTACAGCACAACATCAACAGATTAACTGTATCTCTAGGTTGAGCATTACGGCATATATATAACCTCGACTTCCTCGCCACACAATCATCTCTCAACTTATCAGAAATCACTACCTAGCTCTACTCAGATATCTGCAGTCATAACAACATATAAACAACTAGCAACAACCAGCAATAGATTCAACATTAAAATCAACTTACAGATAAATAACATTTAATCAATCATAAGCATATAGTAAGCATAACATATATCACATATATCATATTAAATACCAATCACAAAGCATACATCCTCAATATACAGTAAAATCAACCTAACGGTTAAACGACCTCTAGTAGGGTTTGGGTCGCCCTACGCATATCAATATATATTATTTAAAGCTTGCCTCCCTGACGATATTGTGGTTCTTTCTCCCACCTTATTAAAGCTCCCGGGAGATTCCAAATGCGGCTCTGCAACTTTCATTCAGGTGCACGGTCAGAAGTTCGAGTCCTGTCAGATTTTATATAACAAAACACAATCAGAAATTAAAACAGTTAATTCATAAACTCCCTAATCCTTAGGATTAGATACTTCTCCTATTTAATTAATTAGGCTAGGGATATTGAAATTCTACCAACTCTTGGATCAATGATCCTTAAGCATACCTAATACATAATCAATGATCAATTATCAAAGATTTGAACCAAAACCCCTTAAACCAACAAAAAGGGGGTTTCGGCCATTACCCAAAAAATAGGTGGAAGATTGATTTAGCTTCATAAACACTTGGATTACATGATTAAGGAATGAAATAGGTGAAATCAAGAACAATGAACAAAAAAACCCATTTTCCCCAAATATATACCCATTCGGCCTCTTTAAGAAAAATAGGCTAAAGGGCTTATTTGATTTCAAGCTCTTGGATTATGATAGTAGGGGATGATACTAGCTCATAGAAATTGGTTTGGCATTAAAAGGATTTTTCTACAATTTTCTAGAGATTTTTGAAGTTTAGATCTAAAAACTTGAACTCATGAAAATCAATGGAGCAAAATGAAGATTGAGAGCTCAATGATGAAATCTATACCTCTTAGGTGATAGAAGAGGATGCGAGAAGCAACTTTGCTTCACAAATTTGGTTCAAAATCCTTGAGGAAGGTGAAGAAAATGGAGGTAAAGGTTGGAGGAAAATGGAGGAAAAATGGAGAAGGAAGAAGAAAGGAAGGAGACGAAGAAGAAGAAGAAGGGGGGAGAGAGAGAGAGAGTCAGCGCAGAAATGAGGAGAGAGAGAGTGAGTGGATGACAACTTTTGAGATATTTTAGGGACGTAAACGTCCTTTAGGAAAAAGACCAGGGGCATTTTGGTCTTTTCGCGTTCAGATATTTTCTAATTTCATAAATATCTAGATATTTTCTGAAAAAGCCATGATGACAGTTGTGAGTCACGGGCATGCCTCCCTAGGCGATGTGACTTCAGGTTCATCCGTTTTTGGCTCCATTATTTACGCGATTTAGTATATCGTCCCAGAAAGTCGCGAAAACTTATATATTTTGAAAATTTTCAAAATCGCCGATAACTTTCACAATTTTATTTAAAGCCTAATGGTTTCGTTCACGAGTCAAAATTAGGTCGTTTGAGCAGTAAAATAATACTGTCAGTATAAAACGCAGACCGGGCTCCGTTTGAGTTTTTGACCAAAATTTAACCATAGCTTCCTACGATAGCGTAGAGCGTGACTATGGCCTCGGAATAATTTATTTTATTTTCTAAACCCTCCAATAAAATACAATTACCTAAATACTGATTAATTAAAAGAATAAGAAAATCGGGGTGTTACATTACTACCCCCTTTAAAAAGAATTTCGTCCCGAAATTCGACGTACCTTTTAAAATAGGCTCGGATATTGCTGTTGCATGTCCTCTTCACGTTACCAGGTAGCATCGCCGGTAACTTCATCCCATATGATCTTGACCAACGGAATATGTTTACCTCGGAGTTTCTTTATCCTTCTATCCACGATCCTTATAGGTAAGCCTCATACTCAAGGTTATCTCTCAATTGTATTGACTCTGGTTCTAAAACGTGCAATGGATCAGGATAATACTTTCTCAACTGAGAAACATGAAAGACATCATGAAGATTGGATAGGTTTAGTGGTAAAGCGATATGGTAGGCTACAGGACCAATTCGGCAAAGAATTTGAAAAGGTCCAATGAACCTAGGAGTAAGCTTTCTAGATTTTATTGCCCTGCCGATTCCATTTCTCACAGTCACTCTCAGAAAAACATGCTCCCCTTCTTGGAATTCTAACGGTCTCGGAAAAACTTTTGGTCCACCGTTGACTTTTAGCACAAAACATTTAATTTCCAAATTAAGTGTAATCCTTTTGTTAAAATCATTCCAAAACACTTTGAAATCCTTTTCCTCATAAGCTACTAATATAATTCATTTTCCTAGATTATTTAAAGGTATATCCTATATATTACACTAATTATATTCATTTCTTTTATTCTATTACACTAGATACATTCTTTTCTTTTACTCCACTAAACTATTTCACATTAAAGTATAAGTTACATGAAGTAATTTAATTAGTGAAGAGTTCCAAAGGCATAATTCCTTTATCCTAACCCTTAAATCTCAATAAAGAACTCTTGTGAGCGAACAACTGTCAAGCCATTGAAAAGTCATCAAACAAGCTTATCAAGCTAAAGTATGGTCAATTCCACCGCCTAAACCATGGTGTCACCTTTCACTTATGGAGTTTGAAATACATTTTTGAAAACACTTACTTGAAGTGTATGATCACAAATCTTAGTAAGATTTGATCCTTTCAAGACTAGTTCAATTAAATCAATCTATGACTTAAGTAAATCATATGATCATAAGTTAAGTCTCAAAATCATTTTGGAACCCTAACTTCCATACTATGGCCGTGACCTATATCATCCTTTGGGATGCTAGGTTTTTCTTGAAAACTTGATTTTACTTGATTACACTAACTTCATTTAATTACTTAAACATAAGGTTGCAAAATCTAATCATTTTCTCTGTGAGGAATGCCCTAAAACCGAATTACACATTCTCACATAGGGGTTAATTTTATTCATGATTTTTCTTAGTTCCAATCATCCTTAGTTCCATCATTGAACATGTAAACCACATTAGTTTTCAAAGAACAACTTCCTATCCCTAAAATCAAGCATATGGCCGAACCTATGTAGTGAGGTTTTGGTGACCATTTGTTCATCAAATCACTCCAAATCAAGCACAATATAACATCAATATTATGAACAATAATATTCTTAGCATTAAACAACCATAACCTTAAAAGTCCACATCTTGACCTAACATCAAAGTGGTGGGTTTTCATCACGAAAATCATTTTTCCATCACAACAAATATATGATAATCATAGAAATAAATTTACTAAGCTGTTACAACTTTCATCACAAATAGTCTTCACAATTAAGTGAAGAACACAAATAAGCTATGACTATGAAAATACTTTGAAGCTAGTCTCATCAACCATAAGGTGTGATATATACATTCTTAACCATACCTTGGTTGAAGACCTAGTTCACAAACTCTTTGGAGGAAAGAAAGGTGAAGACTTCCAAGCTTGAACCTTTAAGGAAAAATAGAAGCCATTTTTATGGGGTGAGTTTCGAAATTCTCACTAGAAAAAGTATGGATTTTTCATGAACTTCAAGAACAAAAGTTGAAGAGAATGAGCATAGGAACACTTACTCTTGAAGAAGTATGATGAAAAGGTGAGTTCTTGATCTTGGTCCAAAAATGAAAGTGCTCATTTGAGAAAAATTTCTTCTACAAAGTTGTAGAGGATGTTGAGTAGATGATGATGGTGTAGTTGGTTTTGAGAAATGAAGTATGGATATTAGAGGGGGAGAGAGAGAGTGAGAGAGAGACTTTAGAGAGAGAAAGCCATTGATGAGTTTAGAGAGAAGGAAGAGAAATGATGAAGATGAAGATGAAGTTGAAAAATGAAAAGTGATATAGAGAAATGGGGGAGGAGGCTTCGACCAAGGCTAAGGAGAGAGGGAGAGAATGAGACAAATGGATCAAGTCTCCTAGTCTTAAGGTTAAAGAGGAAATGTCATAAACTTGACCACAAGGCATAAAACATTTTGCCTAATTGGTGATTAGTTTAGATATTTTGTTTAAAGTGGGATGATGACATTATTATTGGAGGGAAACTTTTATTTTGATGATGACTCCATATTCCTGGGCCAGAATATGTCTCGACCTCGTGTCGAACTCCCGAAATCATGCAAATCGAGAAAATAATATTCTCGTCGGTGGAGACGACCCTCATTTCTTAAAAGGATAATCCCATTAGTCCCAAGCTTACATGATTAACTATACCGTAACCGTATTATGACGTTAGCGCATTATTCAAGAAACGTAGCGGAAGCAAAGAAAACAAAACATACAATGCATACGGAAAAGGTAAAAGCAAAATCAGAGTAAAGCGTGGATAGAAAAATATAACTAGGTACATAAACCACAAATAAAAGTGGCCCCATCAGTAGGGTGTTGAATACTGTACATATACAAACTACGGTACAATAAAAACCGAAAGGGTCCGAAACATGTACATCCAAAAGAAACAGAAAGAGCTCTCACAGCTTGCTAGCACAACCCGCCCATCACTCAAAAAATATATGAAAAAGCTCTCAGCTCACTGCCTAAACGCACTGGCTAACATCCACCATCAGTGGTGCGAACGTCCTGAACTACCCCGACACTCGCCATGAGTACGCCTATAAGTCACAAAAGGCTCATACTCAAATGACGAGCTAAACCCCACAACCCTACGCCTTCGGTAGGTCCTCAAGTACTGCTCCGTCCTCCTTCGCTGTCCTCCGAGAATGAAGCCTCTCCGGCTGGAAGCATGTGATGTCGCTAATGCAGCCCAGGTGTAGTCTCTCTCGTGACGTCTCGGCGGTTGCCACATCTGTGTGAAGGGTAGAAACTAGACAACTCTGTAAGGTCCCAAAACGTCGTCTCTGTGTGATGCCTCTCCTCTAAGCAGTATGCTCACCGGTCCTGTGTAGACCGTCGGGAAGGTCGAAGGGTTCACACGCCACCCTTTATCATCGTGACGAATGATGTCGAACAGTCCCAACACCGGCATCCTCGGTACCGACGTGTTGAAAGCGTGCTCCCTCGGGTCCATCGTCAAAAGCACCAAGCTCCTCGTCTTCACACGAGCGAAGAACAGAAACAAACAAATAGAGAAAAGACAGGGAGATAAGAATACAGTGCATAGGCTAGAATGGCAACAACAAAATAATAAACACATGACACATATAGCAAGTATGGCACATATAACAGATATCTCACACAACTAAGCATCCTTTGAGTCAACATATGCAACAAGCATCCATCTCCATAAATCTCACCCACAAATCAATCCTCCAAACCAGATACTAATCCCATGCAGTATGTCGGCCGAATCTCACAGCACAGAGTTCCACACTGGAATAGGAGTTAGCTTGTCCAAGAAACCGAACCACTCATCGTGACCAATAAGAGTGCATCCCCCTTCCGAAACCTGGAACCGGGGTGTCTTGGTCGCCTCGGAACGTTAGCCTGGAACGTGGAAAGCTCAGTGATTAGTAAGGCAGACCGGACTTGATCGGGCATCACGACAGGATAGGAGCTACCTCATCCGTCACTGTAGATTATTCCCGAGACTGGCAACATCCCCAAGGCCACTCACTTGACCGCCTTTTTTGCTCTCCGTACCCACACTCAGGTACAACTAACCTCGCATGACGTTGGTAGCCTATACTACCTGTCATGCGGCCTCGCATCTTGGTAACTAATGATATGCAGTAAACATCCTCAACGAGATGATACCGGACCCGCATCCTAGGGTTTAGGTACTCTATCAGGGTTCAACCTCTAGTAGGGTTTGGGCTTCCCTACAAATAGCAGAAAACACAACTATGTTATTATTGCCTTCCCGATGACAGCAATACTCTTTCTCCCCACCCGAACAGTTGGCTCAAAAATCAATGCGATCATCAACAAGCTTTACCTCTTAATTAAGAACGCGAAGAACAACTTCGAATCTCCTCCAATAGCCGCGGCCTCAAGCTCCAACTCGCGGGCAATCACGAGCGCGATCCTTGCCCTAATCATGAGCACAACCCATATACATTAGTGTTAGCCCTAGGGCAACCTCAAAGCTAAGGAGAAAAGGTAGAAACTCAAAGAAACACGAAGAACACGTGTTAGGGATTCGAGTTTACCTTTGGTGAATTGAGAAACCAATCCGTCGAAGTTGTAAAAAATTTCGTCGCGATCACAACCCTGTAGTCGGAATCTCGATCCGAAGCTCCAAAGTTCTTCAATCCAAGCTTTATCTCTCTAAAATCTCTGACTTTCTCTCTCTAGCTCTCTGCACTCGAGTTTGAAGAAGGGTGAAAATGAAGCTAAGTGAGAGTGAAGAGAAAACTTCACTTTGGGGATCCTGCTGAGAACGCTAAAGCATGCAGGAGTGCCACACTTGAGCATGCCCACGCTTGAGCTTGGGGTTCTTCCATGCTTGAGCGTGGAGCCTCGTCCACTCTGTCCTCTCCCTAAGCTGACACGCGTCAAAACTTAGGACAGCTGGCCAGCGCACTCAGCACGCTTGAGCGTGCAACATGTCAACGCTTGAGCGTTGGCACCCTAGGGCGTGCTGCTCAGCTGGAAAGAGTCTTCCAAACTTCAAACTTCCCCAGTTTCTCGTGTTTCACCTTAGGCACTTCCAATAGTATTCAAGCCTATTCAAGAGCTTCGAACTACGTCTTATACCAACACAAACCATTCAGACAAGCAATCAAAGCTGTAATCGAGATTACCCAACTAGATTAGAGTTACAGAAAAATCGGGATGTTACATTACCACCCCTTTTAGAGAAAATTTCGTCCCCGAAATTTCCGTCGCATACCTAAAAATAAGAAAGGATAACTCTAGCTCATCTCATCTTTTCCCATGTTGAATCACCAGTCACTAAGTGTCACTCCACTCTTACCAGAGGGATATACTTGCTGTGCAATTCCTTGATCCTTCTATCCACTGACCGTACCGGTAAAGCCTTGAACTCTAGGTTCTCTTTCAATTGGATTGATTCAGGCTCTAACACGTGTGATGGATCATGGTGGTTTTTTCTGAGTTGAGAGACATGAAAGACATCATGTAGGTTTGAAAGATTTGGTGGTAAAGCTATTTGATAGGCCACGGGACCGAATCGTCGAAGAATCTGAAACGGTCCTATGAATTTAGGTGTTAGCTTTCTGGATTTGATTGTCCTGCCTACTTTAGCTTTTGGGGTAACTCTCATGAAGACATGGTCTCCCTCTTGGAACTCCAAGGGTCTTCTCCTCCTATCGGTGTAACTTTTCTTCCTATCCCTTGCGGTCTTCATCTTTTCCCTGATCACACGGACTTGTTCCGTTGTTTGCTGTACCACCTCTAGACCTAGAAGTTGGCTTTCTCCGGTCTCAAACCAACACAATAGGGTCCTGCACTTGTGTCCATATTACTTGAATGGAAACAGTTGTTATAACTAAACTCGATCAATAAAAGGAACTCGTGCCAACTTCCCGTGTTCTCCAACACGTACACTATTAAGAGATCCTCCAATGACCGAATTGTTCGTTCAGACTGACCATCCGTTTGAGGATGATAAACAAAAATCATACTTAACTTGGTTCTCATAGCACTATTTAAGCTTCTCCAAAACCTTGATGTAAATCTTGAATCACGATCCGAAATTATACTCGAAGGTACCCCATGCAGCCTCACAACCTCCTTGATGTAAAGTTGAGTTAACCTTTCCAAGGAGTAACCCTAGTTGATAGGCAAGAAATGAGCAAATTTCGTTAACTTGTCAATGATTATCTAGATTGCATCACACCCTTTCTGAGTCCTTGGAAACCCAGAAACAAAGTCCATGGCAATGCTATCCCACTTCCACTCTAGGACATCTAGCGATTGCAACAACCCTACTGGCTTTTGGTGTTCAATCTTCGCTTTATGACACACCAAGCAGGTTAGGACATATGCCGCCACCTTTTTCTTCATCCTCGGCCATCAGAACAACTTCTTCAAGTCTTGATACATCTTGGTAGACCCCGAATGAAAACTCAACTTGCTCTTGTGTGCTTCCTGCAAGATCATTTTCAACTGGTAACTAATTGACACCTATTCTATTTTATGGCAATTCAATGGTCAGGTTACGGGGAACATGAATGCACCCCATTTTGAGGTGTGCATATTAGAACGAACCTGATTGGAATCCGAGTGATCATTTTAGGTAGAACTTACTGAAAGGAATGCACTAAAAAAATATTATGATAAACATAAGTTCGTCTGTTACCTTTGCCGGACTTACAAGTTCATAACATTGTGCAGTTGAAGACATTGAAGTAAACAATTTATCACCATCTTCCACTTACTTTTATGTTTTTTGGTATACATGCATTTCAAAGATAGATTAACAAAATAAAGGGACAGATGTTCTATATGTTGATGTTCAAAAAGGGTTTTCGAATGTATATATAACATTATTTAAAAAGATGCTAACAAGTGCTCTTATCGAAGTTTTATTTTTACTAAAATTTCTATAAGCACTTATTAAAACCCCTTTATTCATGTTAGAATCATATGATTTTATATGCTTGTGCAAGTTTAAGATCATTATCATATATTCCTTATTAAAATGTGCATCAGATACTCTTTGTTTGGTATTTTATTCAATGTGGGGTTTGATAATTTCTACATCCTTTTTGTAACTTATATTAACATCTAGCAGGTGTTTGGTAGGGGATTCTTTAGTTTCTCAAGAATCTTAACTTGGGAATCCTAAATTCCAATATTTGGTATGCTTTAAAAAAATATATTCCTAGGAATCTAGCATTCTTGAGAATGTTGGCTATGTTTTCTCCCTAAAAACATTCCCATGAGGAGGAGTGAGAATCCTTGTTTCCCATGAGCATGAGAAAGTTGTATTATTGGTAAAGACTGTTATGCCTTCAAAACGTAATCTCACTCGTGCTTCTTCACCTCTCTAATGCTCCTTAGTAGCGAGGCGAAGAGGGGAGAGATGAGAGCGAATATAGGTTTTGGGTCTTTTCAAATAATAAAAATCTTTTCCATGCCCATGGGAAATTATGATTGTCACCCTCCCCATTGGAATGTTTTTGGGGGAACATAGCAAGAAAACATTCCTAAGAATGATAGTTTCCTGGGAATGTAGTTTTTAAGGAAGCATACTAAATATGAGAATTTAGATTCCTAAGCTAAGATTCTTGGGAAACTAAAAAGAATTGCACTACCAAATGCCCCCTAAATATATGCGACGTGGGAAGCCACAAATAGAAACCTTATTCAAATGGCATAAAGTCTCTGTAGATACGCAGTTTCTTTTGATGGAAAGATCATTAGAGATCAATTACATTTTAGAGAGAAAAACTATAAAGTTTCTTATGGGAGTCTTTATAGATATGCAGTTTCTTTTGATTGAAAGATTATTAGAGATCAATTACATTTTGAGAGAAAAATTATAAAGTGTCATATTAGAGTTTATTCTATTTTGCATAGGGAGATGTATTCTCTTGAGAGTATGCCTTTGTTATCTTCTTGAGAATACATCTCCCTATGCAAAATAACTCTTGAGAATACATCTCCCTATCAAGAGAATACATATCCCTATGCAAAATACATCTCAAGAATACATTTCTCAAGAGTATAAAATCTCATCGTTAAGAATGTCCTATTGTAAACCAACATGACTTCATACAATTTCATGAGTTAATTAAAAACTTTTTCGAAAATAACTCTATAAAGTAGTTGCGGAAATCTGATACCAAAGTAAAACTTTAACAACCAGATGAAAACAAATTGAAACTCATCATCTATAACAGTAATTCAACTTCACCATAAGGCGCATATCTTTTCAATCTCTTAATACACAACATAATCAATCATAGTAGAAAGTCCTGACTTAAACATCAAAAATTCTAAGAGCTAGTCTAATAAAAGAACTCTAAGAACAAGAGAGCATACTACCTAACATACATCGTACAAAAGAGACTGGGTCTCGTCGTCAACAGTCCACACATGTTTGTCGTTGACATCAAGGAACTCAAGCTACAGGGTCCAAAGTGACCCAGAGGACCGTTGAGAAGTATTTGTACACGTATCCAAAAACACAACACGGTGTCCAACATGTACAGGCAAAGGTGAGATACTCATTCACAAGTTTATCATAATAGTCACACAAGTAAAACAAAATACAATTAATACATCGATATACAACACAGTCATGCTATAGAATATCAACATTCAATATAATATCATAACAAGATAATCTCACTCTGTGGGATCACACCCATTCATCAAGATAAGTTAAAAGAATGCATGAGACTTCAATCAACTTTCTAGTTCATGTTCTCCGGAGATTCCTAACTTCCCTTCATCGAGCGATAGGCCGTAAATACTCCCATAACACAATTGTCTCACGAGTCGGCCTCTCAATTTAGGTCCGAACTTCAATTGTTCAAGGGTATCACGTCACAACCATATCATGAATAGTCCAGTCTCTGATCGAGTTCATCCGTGTTTGGCAGTCTATTACCACAGCACGGGGCCACGATGCCTCCGACCACTTGTGGAGTCTCAAACAGAAGATGCCACTATAGACCTAGTGGTCTTAACTGGCTCATATTCTCAACCACTTGGATTGTAGCTCGTTTCCAATGGCACATCGGCCAACTTATATATGCAATTCATGCTTTTCTGTTTTCTTTTTCGTTCGTTTATTCTTGTCAAGGCACATAGCCTACGACTCTTTTTAAAGGACATTTAGCCCGTTCATTCAAAATACAGGACACATAGTTGAAGTTCTCAATTCACGAAGTACTAGGCCGACGTCCCGGACACTAGACTCGCATATAGGACACAAAGTCTGTTCATTTCAAAACACAGGACATGTAGTCCGAGTGCTCAATTCACAGAACTCTAGTCCGTCGTCTCAGTCACTAGGTTCACGTGCTTCACAACGTGAAAGGGTAATCACCAGTTTCATCAAAATTTTGTTTTCGTTTATCAAATCTTGAAAACAAAACTCAAAATCTCTTTGGTATATACCCAAATTCATTTTCGCTCTAAAGCTTAAATCCTCAAAATTCATTTTCAAAAGGGTTTTCACTTGAAAAGCCTTTTCTAAAGGTCCTATCATGTGAAACATTTTTCTAAAGATTTTCATCGGAGCATACTTTTTTTGAAAGAGACTTTTTCTTTTTGAAAGGTAAAATATTTAGAGAAGGTTCGTTCGTTGACAAAACTAAAATATTTTTCAAGGCTTCCTTTTTGTTTGGACATGTTTAGAAAATAATGATAAAGCAACTTCTCACTATTTTCCTCACCAACTCTCAACTTCCTAAGTCTTATTCGAAATTCCTTTTGAGTTCTTAACTTAGTGGCTTTTTAGTAAAATTTGTCATTATGCCATTTAACTTAAAAGCTTTTCATCTCTCAAACAAAAACATTTCTAAATCTTTGATTAAGACTTTTAAGTAGCTTAATCTTCATTATCAAGCTATTGTCGATGCTATGCTCTCAACAAATCCAGTCAAAGAAATCACAATGCAAGATATGCATATATATATATATATATATATATATATATATATATATATATATATATATAGATATATATATATATCCATTAAATCTCAAAATCAACATCATACATATATCTCATCCAAGGCAATATTGCCACAGTTCATGATTAAGTATCCAATCACATATTCACCAGATCAATCAAGCATATATATCACATAATGCATTCACAAGGGAATCATCAACATCACTCCAAATAACACAATTACAATCATCCAATGAACTACCTTATGAGGCCATCAAACTCAATGGAGTTAATCTCCCCTTACCACTTGAAGGTAATCCTCCGAATGAACGTCGTCCGACTAGTCCACAAATCTTCCAATTACTAACCCGAAACACTCAACAACTAATACCGTCACATAATCAATTCAAAATATCAACATTAACAACATAAATTTCCCAACCTCACTTGATCTAGGGTTCTGCCATCTTATAAGAAAATAGGCTAGGGATTTCATTTTGCTTCAATCTCTTGGATTCAATGATCTCTAAGTATGGTAGAAACCTAATCAATACTCCTTAATCAAAAATTTGAACCAAAACCCCTTAAACCAATTAGATGGGGGTTCGGCCAAGCTTGGGGAAAAGGGGAAGAAAATTTATTTTGGTTTCATGCTTCTAGATGCTCAATATATACATCATAGTGAGTTCATAGAAATTGGTTTCATGATCATAGGATTTTTACAATTTTCTAGATATTTTTGAAGTTTGGACATAGAAATTGAAACATCATGGATCATGATTTTGAAGACCAGAAATGGTTGAAGAACATGAACTCATAGATCAAGGAGAGTAATCACACCTCTTTGAGTGATGAAAATGAGCAAGATCAAACACTTTTCTTCACCAAAATTGGTTAAAGTTCCAACTTGAAAAATGAGAAAAAACTTAAGAGAAAATGGTGAAGGTGAGAAATGTGATGGAATGGCTCCATGATGATGTTTTTGGCGTGGGAGAAGGTGAGGGCAAGAGTGTCCAAGATTTGTTCACTTAAGAGCAAAATGGTCATTTCTCCTTAGGGCAAAATGTAATTAAGAAAAAGGTTAGGGGCATTTTGGTTTTTTCGCAATGTGAACACGTTCAGATATTTTCAAATGTCATCATGACATTGGCACACCTTCCTAGGTGATGTGACCTGATGTGACTTCAAGTTTATCTGTTAGCGGGTTCCGATAAATCCGTATTCAGCTCCGTTCTTTATCTGATTTAAGGTTTTGCCCGAATAACTTATATTTTTTCACTTTTTAGTACAAAAAATCAATTTTACCAAAATTGCTGGAAATTCAATTCTAAACCTAACTGTTTCATTGACGAGTCAAAATTAGGTTTCCTGATCAGTAAAATCTTACTGTCAGTGAAAACGTAAACCGGGCTCCGTCTGAATTTTCAGCACAAAATTTAACCGTAGCTCCCTACGATAATGTAGAGCATGAATATGGCTTTGGTTTAGTCAAAATCATTTTCTAAATCTCGGATAAAATATAAGTTTATTTATATTAATTTCCGACCATAGAAAGTAGCGAAAATCGAGGTGTTACATATAACACGAGAAAGAGGGGAGATCAGAAGTCTGGAAGCCTTTTCCTAGCTGAGCAGCACGCTCAAGCATGGGAGAGGTCCACGCTCAAGCGTGCCAACCCTTAGGCATGGGAAAGTTGCACGCTCAAGCGTGCTAAGTGCGTTGTGTCAGCTGTTCCGAGTTTTGACGCATGTGAGACATGTGTCAGGCCCCAGAGAAGGCGAAGTGGACGAGGTTTCACGCTCAAGCGTGAAGAAACCCCACGCTCAAGTGTGGGAACGCTCAGATGTGGACTTTTTGCATGCTTTAGCATGCTGTATGGTACCTAAAGTGCTAAGTTTCTTTTCTTCTCTCACTTATGCACGAAAACACTTAAAAGTTCTTCACTCTCTCTGAGTTCCTACATCATCAATCTGTAGTGACGGGAATCTAGGGGTCCCTATAAATATAAAAAAATGAAGAATCTATATATAGAGAATCTACCTTTCTCTCACTCAATAGATGAGGCCCTTGCTAGCATTGTGCTTTGGAATAAATTCTTTATCAATGGCCCACCCTTTCTTTGAACCTTGTCAATGATCGAACAGTTTCTAAGTGTTCTTGAGTGATTTCAATCCGATCGTTCATCGAAACCCTAGGGTGCGACCTTGGTTTCGAGCTTCGTTGAGGTAAGCCTAGGTGCCGACATCGTCGACCCGAAGTTCTTTTTGGATTTTGTCTTGGTTTCATCCTTTTCTTCCTCCTACTCCAACTTAATGTTGCTTTGCTAACACATTAGGGCTTTACGGGTGTTTTTGCTCAATCGATCGTTCGAGGAGATGCACGAGGACCGTGCTTGGGCTTGAGGCTACGAGGAACAGCCCTGTTTGGTGAGTTTTCCTCTTTCATTTTCGTGGCTGCAACCTTTGGGTTCTTGATTTGTTGTTGTGCAATTGTTCATCGTTGTTTTCGTTATCGTTTTTGAGTTTTTGGTTGTTTCTGGACCTCGTGCGTGTATTCTGGGCGATTGTTGGCTCAATGTGCATGCCATGGTATCTTTGTCAGTGTGGGGAGCTGTGTGGTGTGTTCATTGAAAAGCGTGCAAGGTTACCGGCTGCAGAGCTACAATTGAGGGTTGCATGGGAAAGCACGCAGACTGTTCAGGTGGGGAGAAAGAGTTACATACGTTGGGGAGGCAAGAGTAGTTTATATAACTGTTTGTATGTTGTTATGTTGTGTAGGGGAACCCTAAACACTACTTGAGGTTGAGCCCTCGCAAAGTACCTAAACCCTAGGTTTAGTCTATTTTAGGCTATCACTATTGTGTTTGGTACCCTAAGTTAGCATATTTATGATGTTTGGTGAGACAACCCCATATACATGAAGTCGCCCCATTAGCCTCAAAACATTCTCAATGCTCTGATACCATAATAGTGTGACAACCCCACTTACGTAGGATAATCCCATTAGTCCCAAACTTATATTATTAACTATACATTAGCCGTATTATAGCGTTAGCGCGTTATTCGAGAAGTGTAGCGAAAGAAAATGATAAGCATACAAGCGCGTATGGAGAGGTAAACAAAAATCAGAGTAAAACGCAAGTATAAGATAACTAGATGCATGTGAAGGATTGCATGGTGATCATATCAGCAGCGGAACAAGCAATCCAAAAAAAAATATATCTTGAGTTTAAAGTTTATTTCTGCAATAAGATGTTAATCGAAATACCTGGTAAGTTCGATTGTACGAATCTATGCGTATCCACACCGAGACCAAGTTTTTGCTATCAAACTCTTTGAAACCTGAAACTTGTACAAAAACTAAAGAAAAGGAGTCTCACTGAAAAACACCCCTTTATTGACACGTCTGAAACATATATCTATATATATGCTCAGGTTGCCTGATACATTGCCCTTTGATATGCCATGCCAATAAAAAACCATTCCCATCAAAAGGTTATAATGGCAATAAAGCCATTCAGCTTAATGGCACGATACCAATGGCTTTCCTGCTACCCATTGCACAATTCAATTACATTAAAACCAATTAAAGTAATTATTGAATTGTTGCACTGCACCGTTGCATCTTTTCAATTCCTATCAAAACAATTGAAGTACTTTATTCCAAATAAATAGCACAGTAAGGTTTATGTGACTGCAAAATGTGGTGCAACAATATTCAATAAGATACGGTGCAGTAAAATAAATCCTATCTAATAGGATTCACAAATCATTGGTGACTTGTCATATACCATCACAAAGTATAACCATTGTTGATAGCATGTCTACAATGTTACACTTTAAATTAGGGAGCCTTTGATTTTTTTTTTTTTTTTTGGTCCTTAGGAGGCATACTTAGGCCTTATATGGGAAAAGGGGGGAATTGAAGCTATTGCGGGATCGAACCCGCGACTCACCAGTCACCAAATGTCCTTGCAGCCTTACCACTAAGCTGCTGAAGCGGGATAATATTAATTACATTCTAAGTGCTAGCAAAGAATATAATAATATTCCATTTGGGTTAAAAATTTATTTATTTGATTAAATTAAATTCTCTAATTTAATTTATCAAATAATAAATTAAATAATCTCGTGGCAAAGACTGGAACACTCGTTAGTGTGTGATCCCCTTAGGTTCAATACTAAACCGATAGTAAATTTGTCAAACCAAAATTACTAATCAAGGTTGGCGTCTAGCAACACTCCTTAACGACTGGATAACATGAAGTAACATCTTCAAAAACCTTAAGAAGAACAGTGCATTATCTCCTTCCATCCTTTCAGCTCTGAGTTAACCTTAGAGTATGGTATAATTGTCAAACTCTAAAAGGTAAACTCTTTTATATGTTATAACCAACTAGTAAATGACTTAAGAAACTCATTTCTTCATTCATTCAGTTGCCTTGGCCAAGGTCTTTAAATTTGTTGTTATAATCATAAAGCTCAAACTCATTACCGAGAGTTGATGGATTCTTTCTTGACATATCATTAATCCTACAAGTACTTAGTCATATCCAATATCCTTTCAACTAGCGCCCTGAGGCATTAGGTGCCCAGAATCAAAGTATAAAATGTAGTTTGTTAATTACTATGATAGTCTCAGGTCAAAGGAAATATTTGCATTATGTTCTTCATGAGAATATCCTATTGACAATGATCATTAGGATTTCTCATTTCAGTCAGTTCAATGATCATATCTCCATATGCATCATCTATATATGTGAATTAATAAATGAGATCTATTAATATATATCCAATAGAGACCGTCACATATATATTGATCTATCCGGATTACTGATGTCTCATTCTCAATAATCCTACGATCAAGAACATTTTAGATTAAATCATGAAAGACTTGTCTCTCATTATCATGATCTCTATCATGATGACAAATATCTAATTTAATCAAGGACTTTGTCATATCAATTAAATAATTAAATAATAAATATGACAAATAAAACCGTTTAATGGAATGCAAAATTATTTTATCAAAATAAAATAATTCTAATGCATTACCCAATGGATTGGATCTAGGACATACTAATTATTCCCTAACAACATGAACATGCATATCTGTAGCCCTATCAGCAGGACACTGTGATACTGTACATGTACATATCAACAGTACATAAAAAGGAAGAAACATAAAACATGTACATCCAAAAGAAGAAAAAGAGCTCTCACAGTTCACCAGCTCTACCACCCACCCATCACTCAAAAATACATAAAAAGTATAACATTCTAAAATTCTAATATAATTATTTTTAGTAAAAAGACTAAGTTCTATAAGAATTTATTATAATTGGTTTTTTATAATAAAAGTTTAGTGGGTCCCCCAATGATATAAAATTAATTTAAAAGATTGAAAAGGAAAAAAACACACCTCCAGGTGATAACCGATTACATTGAGGAATTGGGTTTTTGCAAATAAAAGCCACAGTTGGACATCACAATTCAGCGCAGTTAAAAAAATATTACTGAGGTTTGCGTGCAGCAAAGAGAAATAGCTTCTGTAAGGGAGACGAGCGTGCCTGCTTTAAGCGATGTAAAGATCTCTAAAAAGAGGATTCACTATTAGGAAACAGTAGGATTCTTTTTGAGATCTACAAGAGGTGAGTAAAAATACTTTTATCACCCTTTCATATCCACAAATTTGAGGTTTTTGGTCTTAAAACTAATAATGAATTTTGGGAGATTGATTTGGAAAAATTTGAGTTTTTCTATATTAGGGTGCAAAAACGCTAAATCAATTTAGTGGTTTTTGATTAAAATAAAAGTTTATTAAATTGAGCATTTATTCTTGTGATTAATGATATGTTATATATGATTGACATGTATATTGGTTGATTGACATGCTTTACTTGAGATATGTTTGATTTGGCATGTTTAAATGACTATGATGCATGAGGCGTGATATGTGAGAAATACCGCTTATGAATGAGGTATCTGATATGATCCAAGTTGGAATCATTTAGTTTTAGGATCTTCCTTGAGCTATTTGCGTGATTACTAGAGAATAAGTAAGAGACTAAGCTATTCAAGAAATAAAAGGACAATAAGAATTCGAAAATTAAATCACAAAACTAATAACTCATAAAATAAAAGAAGTAAATGATAATAATACTCAAATGAAAAATAGAAAATGGAAAGGAAAGGGGATGATAGGGAAGGCGCCACAAAGACCCATTGAATTGGATAATTGATGAGGCAAAGGAGGATTCGCCACAAGGATTAGCAATCCTTGATAAGAATCAAGAGTTCTAATCCAAGAACTATGAGAGGGCTATGGCCTCACAAGAAAACCCAAGTATGAGTAATTCAAATTTTAATTCAAAGGTTCATGAAATGAGGTGATACAAGTCCTATTTATAGAATTTTTATTCTAAGAAGGTGACGGCTAACCCTAATCTTCTCCTAAGTAATGCATAAGGAGTCTATCTTGGCCAAAACACAAGCCCAATACAAAGAAAGCCCAAAATACAAGAAAAACCCCGTCCAGATTTTCGTCCTAATCTTGTATCCCGGTTCTCACCATGGTATAAGCCGAATCTCGCCCAAATGCTTGAAATATGATTTGTAGATAATTATCTTAGCTTTCCAACGCATCAAAGAACTCATCCATCGGATATCTGGACCTCAAGATACAGCCAAAACAAGACAGAGAGGTCATCACCAACCCAAATAAAGTTTTTCAACAAATTTCAATTTGGTTCTTCTTGTTCCATAATTGGCTTGGTTCTTCTCTTCAAAGTTGACCATCCTTAGTTTGCATCATTCCCTCCCTCTTCCAGAGAATTCGATCTCGAATTTATAGTTCCAAAACCTTCACAAAAAAGGACTGTATTAGTTTTATTGAAAGTTGCATTAAGAAAAAGTCTATTTCTATGGAGACTTGATTTCCTTTGAATGAAACCAAGCTCTTATTCTTCATGTGCCTACAAAACCAACCTCCAGGGTCAAAAACAAGTCTAAAGAATCCATCATATGTAATGTCCACAGTAGAAACAATTTCATCATTCATAGAAAACTTTCCAATTCGACCAAGGCTAATAAAGGGTAAAACAACAAACCCAAATCTCGAAGATTTATCATAATTTTTTAAAACAAGTTTATGCAAATTCGGCAAATCATGAATTGAAGCATGTTCTTTCAAATTCAACAACTCATAAAATCTAGGAGTAGTATAAGTCAAGGATTTCTCCTCCCTATTATTGTCATTCTTCGCAAATTGGTTCAACACCCCATCAAGTTGCTTTGCAATTTGAAACTTCATGTCCAACTTGTCTTCTTCATGAAGGCTAACCATTCCTTGAGAGAATTCTCCTTCATTCACTTTCTTCTCTTTATGACCTAGGGAAGAAATGTAAGACAAAGGAACGAAAATAGAAGAATCCCAACACTTGAAGCCACAAACCAACTTAGAAGAAGGTAGTAGAGTATTAGAACGCCATGACTTCCCAAGTGTTGCTGGGGACTCATTCTCGGCTTTAGGGTTTAGCCTTTCTCAAGTTATCTTCAATTCTTCCTTTTCCTCTTGCAATCCTTTAGAACCTTGATAGGTCTTAAAAGTTTTCAACTTCGTAGTCAAGGTCATGGAGGGTCCACCAAAATCCTTTAAACCATGAGGGACTTGTGTGTTTGGAAGCTCAAATTTAACTTCAATGGATTCCTTGTATTCCTCCTTTGGATGCACTTCTTCAAATTCCTTCAAAAGTGAATCATCAAAACTAAACAATGGGTTAGAGGTAGAACTTAAGAAAAAGCTCATAGATTTCTTTGCAAAAACACACTCAAAATCTTTCTCTTTGCCTCTCAAATCCTTTCCCTCTTTCTCTTTCTCTTCTTTCTTTTCAAAGGCACTCTCATGTTTTCCCTCAATCTTTTCCTCTTTCTTTTGAATTTTTCCTTCAAAATTGGGAATCACTTCTTTCACACTCTCCTTTTCTCTCAAATCTTTCGTCTCTTGATTTCTTATGATTTTTAACTCCCTTTGAATCTCCTCTTTAATCTTACAAACTTTTATCATCCCATTTGGACATTGAGAACTTGTGTGTCCTCTTCCCGTACACATGTAGCAATAAATATCCCTAGTTCTAGATTTAGAAGTGTGGGTGGAAGGAACATTGTTGGATGATTTCCTATAAGTACTCTCTGCCTCTTTGAAATGTGAAGAGGAGCCCTCTTTTTGTTTCGTCTTCCAACTTGGTTTTTCATCTTTCTCATGATATCTACTTCTTTTCTCATATTCTCTGCTTCTCTCTTTTTCTCTATCTCTCCTTTCATACTCCTTATAGTACTCATCAACACTCCTAGGCCCTTGGGATACTTTTTGGAGCCTATTATGAAGGTCTCTATGGTAATGGGAAGGTACAAATCTTTATCTCATCACATTCTTCATCACCTTCCAAGTATCTATAGGATCTTCGTCATACCTCCTTCTCTCCTTTTGTAATTGATCCCACCATACTAGAGCATAATCTAGGAATTCTAAAGAGGCTATCTTCACCTTCTTTTCCTCACTATAGTTGTGACATGAAAAGATTTGTTCAATCTTCATCTCCCACTCTAAGTAGACTTCGGGGTCATTTCTCCCATGGAAAGTAGGTATTTTAAATTTTGCTCCCTCCATCTTATCTTCTCTAGGTCTCCTCCTTGGTTCCATTCTAGGTCTCCTATAGTCACTTTCTCCCTCACTCTCATAGGGAAACTCTTGTTCAGATTGGGGAGGTGGTCTTATGAGTCCTTGGACTTGTTGTCCTAACCTCTCCAATTGTCTAGTGATATCCGCCATTTGAACTTGTAAATTGGCTGTTCTAGGTGAAGGGGGTGGAATCTCTTTCAAGTGGTTCTTCCATGATACCTCACAAGTGTTTATCTCTCTATTGGCTTTTCTCACAAAATGTATTTTTCACTCTAGCCTTTTCTCTTTTAAATTCCTCTCAAAAGTCCTTGTAAAAGAACTTGCAAGATTCAATTGATGTATACAATGCTAATACAAGTGTAAGAATCCTAATTTAGCCAACCAATTCAGAATTTGAAGAAAGAAAAACTACAATGACAAAACTAGAGAATTTAAGAAGACAAACAAAAAAAAAATTAAAAAAGAAAGCACACTCAAAAGGAAGTTCATGTGACAAGACTCAAATACTTGTTCATAAACAAAGTTTTGAGCTTGATTAAGCTAAAGTCCAGTAGCTAAGTAAACCAACTTCGAGAAAGGCTAACGTTTTTTGAAATTATTTTGTGGCCTATGCAATTTGCCCCAAATTGCCTCTTTTTTTTTATTTCTTTTTTTTTTTTTTCGATGGGCTTAGGTCCCTGTATTTTATTCTAATCAAAGTATATTGACTCTTTTGATTTTAACTTAGGGACCTTACTTTTTAATTGGCCATAAAAAAATAATTCCAATGCAAGAAGCACTCAATTCCAATTTGGTAAGGAGTGAGCAAATCAAATAGCCTTTCTAAGTATGAACATGATGAACACAATGGGAGATTGGGAGCACGCTGCCCAGAATTTTATTTTCCCAATTAAAGTGTCTAGTTCACTACTTGAAATTGTAAATAACTTGGTTTACTTGAATCCACTTTGAAGGACCTTTCAATCAAGGTGCAACATAACAATTTGCACACTCTTAATGATGCTCATCAAGATCAAGTGGCTCAAAACTTAAGAACAAAAGAAAAGAAAGAAAGAAGGATAACGCAACTAGGAAAAAGAAATGGCTCAAAGGGCTAGCTCTAGATACCACATGATATGATCCAAGTTGGAATCATTTAGTTTTAGGATCTTCCTTTAGCTATTTGCGTGATTACTAGAGAATAAGTAAGAGACTAAGCTATTCAAGAAATAAAAGGACAAATTCGAAAATTAAATCACAAAACTAATAACTCATAAAATAAAAGAAGTAAATGATAACAATACTCAAATGAAAAATAGAAAATGGAAAGGAAAGGGGATGATAGGGAAGGCGCCACAAAGACCCATTGAATTGGATAATTGATGAGCCAAAGGAGGATTCGCCACAAGGATTAGCAATCCTTGATAAGAATCAAGAGTTCTAATCCAAGAACTATGAGAGGGCTATGGCCTCACAAGAAAACTCAAGTATGAGTAATTCAAATTTTAATTCAAAGGTTCATGAAATGAGGTAACACAAGTCCTATTTATGTAATTTTTATTCTAAGAAGGTGACGGCTAACCCTAATCTTCTCCTAAGTAATGCATAAGGAGTCTATCTTGGCCAAAACACAAGCCCAATACAAAGAAAGTCCAAAATACAAGAAAAATCCCGTCCAGAATTTCGTCCTAACCTTGTATCCCGGTTTTCACCATGGTATAAGCCGAATCTCGCCCAAATGCTTGAAATATGATTTGTAGATAATTATCTTAGCTTTCGAACGCATCAAAGAACTCATCCATCGGATATCGGGATCTCAAGATACATCCAAAACAAGACAGAGAGGTCATCACCAACCCAAATAAAGTTTTTCAACAAATTTCAATTTGGTTCTTCTTGTTCCATAATTGGCTTGGTTCTTATCTTCAAAGTTGACCATCCTTGGTTTGCATCAGTATTGGAAGTAACATCGCAATTGAATTGAGATGTTGAAATTAATTATGTAACACCGCCTATTGATGGGGTATCGAAAGCAACATCGTCAACATTGGGATGTCGAAAAATGAGTAATACCGCCGGTGCACATGGTTGGTATAAAAAATATTAGTAATGTCACCGATGAGAAGGTGACATCGAAATACCTCTCTTGAGTAGAGGTAGGCAATGAGACGCCATTGTTGAGTGATGTTTGAAAGTCATATAACACTTTTGATTTTTTGGGAATTATTTGATATATGAGATTCTTGGACATATATGATTTATGATTTGTTGATGATTGATTGGTTTTATGCTACTTTATAAGAATCAATATTTTTTTTATAATATATCTTATGATTTATTTTTATAATGCTACTATTTAGAAAAAATAGCGGGTACCATGAATTGTTTTTCCGGTTGCCACACCGGCTTAGAACAATGTTTTTACGAAAATCTTTATAACCGTATTTTTATTCACTGGGATTATAAATCTCAATAGTAGTATTGTTTGCAGAACCTGAGGATGACACAGTTGAGCATGCAGTGACTTGAAGATTATCTTCTAGTTTTAGTGTTTGGTTAGTATTTTTGGCATATGCCAGGAGAACCTATGTTATCGTTACACTTTCTTTTTATTACACGAGTTGTAGTAGATGCCTGATTTTGGGGCTTTTGAATTAATTATTTTATTTCATGATTTTATGGATTATTGATGTAAACATTACTATTTATATTATTACACTACTTATCGAAAAAAAAATTTATATTATTACACTAAGTATTTGTTGAGTAATATTTTAAGAAAATTTTTATTTCTTCATATTTTATTTAAATATTTTTCTCTGGTTACTAATGTAATGAAGGACGTTACATTTTTTGGTGAACGAGCAATTCAATCCTAAATAGGACTGTGGTAGTGGGGCTTTTTCTAAAATCAAAACTTCGGCGCATAGTACTGCTATTTGAGTTATAAAGACTACATGCTATTCTTTTAGATGTTGAGCCTGACCAACCCAATATTTGATTGGTGTTGTACAGATTTATGACGACTAAAAGGCAAGGGTATTGGTTTTGTTAGAAACAAAAAGATTATAAATTTGCTGTGTGTGAGAAATTTGAAAGTTGACCAGTGCTTGATTGCCTTTTTTTTGTGTGGTGTTATTCTTGCGAAGGATAACCATGTTACCTCCACTTCCTGTTTAAATTGTTCTTTAGTTTATAAGACCTGTCCTATGCTATTGATTTTCATTAATTAGTGATTGCGATTGAACTTACCTGATATTGTTTGTGGTGCTGAAATTTTATTTTGTTGATCATAATTCATGTCTCTATAGTACATGTAATTCAAAAAGGGACTAGTATAATTTTCTATTAAACAAATAAGTTAACAACATATGTATGTGAGATTTTTTGTGCATTTGTTTTATTAATAAAGGCATAATAAATTCTTTTGTGCTTAGTCATAACGTAGTTACTACACTTTGTCTTAAGTGCTTAGTTGAGGGGCACAAGGACATTGATTCTTATTGTTGGTCAAGATAGAGGACAATGTTGAACTTAAGGGACAATTAGATGAGCATAGGAATATGAACCGGATGTGTTTTATGTTTGTTTGCTTTGATGTGAATAGTGTTAATTTCGGGAACAAAATTCTTAAAGGAGTGGAGAAAATGTAACATCCTAAAATTCCAATATAATTATTTTAATAAAAAGACTAAGTGATGTGATCCTGAATTCATTAAGCATGTGGAAGGAAAACTACAAGGATTTTATTATTTTAAAATTTAAAGTGTCTTGAAGAACCATGATGATGAAGGGCGTCTGCTACTTGGAAACCCATTTACTAGTTTTATTTCACATTGAATAAAGTGTAAAAGACTTTGTGTGGATCCAATTTTGGGGGAACTTCACTTTGGTGTCCATGAAGTGTGGGCTACACTAAGTTTGTATGATGACCAAACCCACTTCATGAGGATGCACGAAAATGGGAAGCTTCTAGGAGGGCAACCTTTGGCTTGCATGCCTAGGTAACTCCTTTAGAAGATGTGGAACCACTTTTTATTACTTACTTAAGTAGGATACTTATTTAGCAACTCAGTGGATGAGTAAAAGCTTTTATTACACCACTTAGTGGGATGTTCATGAATGGGGTTTTGTCATCTAGTGATGACCCTTTGTATGCATATTCTATGCAGCCCCAACCCCCATATGTATTCGAATTCTATGATGAGTAAAAGGGAACTAAGAAGTTGATTTTGGATTGATTCCAATTGTGAGGGTTTTGTCTCTCTTAGGTTCTTGATTGAGCCACCCCCTTTGATCTTATCAAGAGTCCAAGACTTTTGTGGTGATCTTCACTAGGCTTATCAAATCCCCTTGGATTTGTGGCGCCTCTCCCCCTTTCTCATCTCCATCCATTTTCTTGTTTCTTTCTTTCTTGAATTGAATACTACATGTTTTCTTAAGTTTCTATGGAAGTCTCATCAATTGTGCTTGATGACAACCAAATTAGTGGGTTGCCTTGTTGATGATCTTAGGTTGAATTATCAAGCACAATTGATGTGACTTCCATAGAAACTTAAGAAAACATGTAGTATTCAATTCAAGAAAGAAAGAAACAAGAAAATGGATGGAGATGAGAAAGGGGGAGAGGCGCCACAAATCCAAGGGGATTTGATAAGCCTAGTGAAGATCGCCACAAAAGTCTTGGACTCTTGATAAGATCAAAGGGGGTGGCTCAATCAAGAACCTGAGAGAGACAAAACCCTCACAATTGGAATCAATTCAAAATCAACTTCTTAGTTCCCTTTTACTCATCATAGAATTCGAATACATATAGGGGTTGGGGCTGTATAGAATATGCATTCAAAGGGTCATCACTAGATGACAAAACCCCATTCATGAACATCCCAATAAGTGGTGTAATAAAAGCTTTTACTCATCCACTGAGTGGCTAAATAAGTATCCTACTTAAATGAGTAATAAAAAGTGGTTCCACATCTTCTAAAGGAGTTACCTAGGCATGCAAGCCAAAGGTTGCCCTCCTAGAAGCTTCCCATTTTTGTGCATCCTCATGAAGTGGGCTTGGTCATCATACAAACTTAGTGTAGCCCACACTTCATGGACACCAAAGTGAAGTTCCCCCAAAATTGGATCCACACAAAGTATTTTACACTATATTCAACGTGAAATAAAACTAGTAAATGGGCTTCCAAGTAGCATACGCCCTTCATCATCATGGTTCTTCAAGACACTTTGAATTTTAAAATAATAAAATCCTTGTAGTTTTCCTTCCACATGCTTAATGAATTCAGGATCACATCACTAAGTTGTTTTGTGGTTTAGTGTAAAAATTGGTAGTATAAGAATTTAATATAATTGTTTTTTAT
Organism: Ammopiptanthus mongolicus; assembly: GCA_039655645.1. Classification (NCBI taxonomy): domain Eukaryota; kingdom Viridiplantae; phylum Streptophyta; class Magnoliopsida; order Fabales; family Fabaceae; genus Ammopiptanthus; species Ammopiptanthus mongolicus. The sequence continues at coordinate 59,456,594 of CM077348.1, read as the reverse complement.
AATAAAAGTTCAGCGGGTACCACAATAATATAAAATTAATTTAAAAGATTGAAAAAGAAAGAAACACGCCTCTAGGTGATATCCGATTACATTGAGGAATTTGGTTTTTGTCATTAAAAGCCACCGTGACACCCCCTTCTGGGACATCACATGGTAACCCGTTGCGGAAAAGTAAATTAAAAACTTTTTCGAAAAGCACTCACTCGAGTGGTTGTAGAAATCTGATACCAAAAGCATAATAGAACAACCATGTAAAACAAATTGAAATTCATCATTGATAATAGCAATTCAACTTTGCCATAAGGCGCATATCCTTTTCTAAATCTTAGGACACAACACGTACTCAATCACAGTTGAAAGACTTGACTTAAATATAAAAAATCCTAAGAGCTGGTCTAACAAAGAAACTCTAAAGACGATAGAGTATACTACCTAGTATACATCATACCCATGAGACGGTGCCTCATCGTCGCCGGTCCACACAGCTTCGCTGTCGACGTAAAGAGACTCCAGCTTCAGGGTCCTAAAGTGACCCAGAGGTCCGTTGAAATACATCTGTACATGTATTCAAAAACACAACAGGGTATCTAACATGTACAGGCAAGGGTGAGATACTGATATATGGATTTTAAACACGATAACCACATGCGGGACACAACCACGGCAAATAAGCATATATAATATCATAATGCATAAGATTCCACTAAATAAACAAATAGTTTATCATAGGGTTTCATATCCGACAGTCATCGTCATTTATAAAAATGCATGACACTTCAATATTCAACGTCTATTTATTTATTTAATCTTCGGAGATCTCAACACTGTTATAAAAATGAGTTGATCAAGCTCGATTGCCAGAAAGGCACACCGTTGTTAAAACCATTGCACACTGTCCTACACAAGGCACAGGTGATAACCGTTTATGGTTTTCATTATCCGTCAAGGCACAATGATATACACCGTCTTGAATATCCTGACCACCAAGATATCCAGATTAAAACACCGTTGGCACGTCTGCCGATTTAATGCATGTAAAAACGTTTCATGTCTTGTCACTTTTCTTTGTATTCTTTCTTTCCTTGTCATAGCTCAAAGGCTCCCGACCATTCGTAATTTATACCATTTTAAAACTTTTCATCGTTAACATAGGACGAAACGTCCGAATGCTCAATCGCGGAGCCCTAGACCGATGCACCAGCCCAAGGTCCGTGGTAATAGAAAACAACATTCACCTTTAATCACGTTTCCTCATAACAAGAGGACACACAGTCCATAACACCGTAACACGGATCCTCAGATCTACGTGCTATTTTCATAAAACACTAGTATTCCAACGTCTCGCATACTAGGTTCACGTATTCAACGTTTTTCACCATTTTTCGTTCTGTTAAACACAAATCAAAACGAAATCTCCGCAACTCATCTAAGTTGTCAGATTTTACACTGTTGGGAAAAACCGTTTTCAAAGAAACTTTTCTGTTTGAAAATGGTTTGAAAACCCTCGAATTACTGATAAAACTTATCTTTTGTTGAAAGTCCTTTCCCAAAGACCCGTTTTTGATAGGAAACAGCTGAGACCAGAAACGTCACCCCAGAACAGTATTACTGTTTTTCGAAAACGTTTCCGTAAATCTTTTTGGAATTGAAACGTCGTTTTAATGTTAAAAACGTCGTAAGTTCAAAATCTTGACTTTTTTCTCTTATTTTAATTTATTCCAAAAAATGATTAATTTATTCTTGAAATCTAACTTTTTCTACTAACTTTATAATTTACTTTAGGATCCTTTTTTAGAAAAACTAGCGTCATTGAAAATTTTCAACGTTTCCCAAGTAAATATTTGGTGTTTCTTACAAAGTCTTTCAAGGCTTTTATCCCCGTTAATTATTTGAGCACTGACCACTGTCAGGCTTTCCAATCAACAGTCAACATCACAATATGGTTATAGCAGATAATGCAGTTAAAACACATATTAAATCACCACAACACATATCTGTTGGTGTAAGCCCTAGAGGCCATTAGTCTTCTTTGAGAAAAACTAGCATCATTGAAAATTTTCAACGTTTCCCAAATAAATATTTGGTGTTTCTTACAAAGTCTTTCATGGCTTTTATCCCCGTTAATTATTTGAGCACTGACCACTGTCAGGCTTTCCAATCAACAATCAACATCACAATATGGTTATAGCAGATAATACAGTTAAAACACATATTAAATCACCACAACACATATCTGTTGGTGTAAGCCCTAGAGGCCATTAGTCTTCTTTGAGATTTACATTTATATCATGACTTTGAATTACATATATTCATATATATGAGGCATTTCAATTTATACTATTAATTGTTTAAACGAAGTAAAGTCCTTAGAATAGTTATTTCAGTTCAATAGAACATCAAGTGCATGACTTGATCGTGAGACCCTATTGAACAATTTAAATACTATTCTTAAAATATCCGTAGTCAAGTATTATTGGTAATTAGGACGACAATAATACATCGAGACTATTATGTGGGTAGACTGATGACCACATCTCATGGGTCATGGATATGAGATATCAAGTCTTCACAAAGGTATAAATATTAGAGTAATATTTATACTGGATTGACTCACTATGAGAACGCTGCATAATAGTTATGTAAGTGTCATGAGCGCTTCTCATGGTAACCAAAGTAAAGCAGTCCTTCGACTTGAAGTCACTACGATTCCTACATGAGGAGTTGTAGGCTTTAATGCTTTCAAACGTTATCCATAACAGGATGATCATAAAGATAGTTATTGGGCCTACAATGAATCACGTTGAGGGATGTAAGCGATGTCGACAGGATTCGTCCCTCCTACATAACATGAGTAATGTCATGGGCCTCTAAATAGAGTGAGACGTGAAAGTGCATGACCATGCTGTAATGGGCCAATATGAGATATTGGGCCCATTTGTGATTGCACATCTACTCATGAATTGAGAAACAAATAATTGAACTTAACAAGGATGACACACTTATGCCTTGTGTTCAATTAAGACATATGGACGAAGGGACATTTACTACACGATTATTTTGGTTACCGTAACGTATATATCGTATCACCGATATTCTCACTAATTGGGTAACAATGATGTATTGCTAGATGCCGCTCATTGTTTATAATATTAAATATGATTTAATATTATTGCCAATTTATTGAGAACCTATAGGGTCACATGCATAGAGCAAATAGTCAGAGAATGAATTAATTTATTAAATATGATTTAATAATATTAATTATAGATTAGGCCTGTAATGTACAAGCCCAATGAGGTTAGGTTAAGTGGGTGACAGCTTATAATGCTGTACACGTCACTTAAGCACTAAGAAGCTTGCTGCGCATAACCTAGCGGCTGTCACACCTCTTTGGTAGGCGCACTCCCCTCACCCCTGCTGTCAGCTAGGACGACGTTTTTCTCCGGCGGTGATTTGTTCGCGTGGACTACGTTGAGGTGCTGCTCCATTGTGGTACTAGTGATAGCGTTGTTCGAGTGCTCATGATCAATTGAGAAGGATTGTTCTTCCCTTGCAGTGATCGCGGTAAAGCTACGGTACAAGAGGTAAACACTACATCATGAGTCATGACCACTCGCATGGATCTTTGGTGGGAATTTTTTCGTTGCGTTATCGATTTTAAATACGCAAATTCCCAACAGTGGTATCAGAGCCACATGCGAAACCATGATTCTCTTGTGTGTTTATTTATTATAACATGTTTTGTTTTTGAAAGATATGATCTTTAACATGTTATGTTTGAAAATCGTAAAAGTGTTTTGCGAAAAACGTTTTTCTGAAATCCTTGTTTTGAAATGCGACGACAACAATTGTTGTTGTCATGCGCACCTTACATCTAGACGTGTCAATCGATTATGAGGGCTGAAGTGTTGATGCCTAATCGTCGTGGAAGCAAGGCAATTCTGGTCAAAACCACAATAATCGATTATATAATGGATTAGGCAATCGATTATGCATAGAGTTTGCATAAACGTTCGTATAACAGATTACATGATGGATTACCTAATCGATTATGTAATCGATTACGCTATGGATTATGGTAGTACAATAATTGATTATGGTGGTACAATAATCGATTATGATAGTACAATAGTCTTTTTCTGAGAAGTCAGAATAGCAGTAATCGATTATGGTAATCGATTATGAGGATATCAGAAGCGTTGTTTTGAGTGGTTTTTGAAATCACTTGAAAAATAATAAATAATAATAAATATTTTATTATTAAATTTTTATTATGTATTTGGTTGTGTATGGTGAATGGTTATGGCCTTACTCCTTTTTCTTCTTTCTTTGATTATTTTGAAATATGGCCCGCATGTCGTGCCTTTCTCTTAAATTCCATATGTATATTCTTTTCTCACCTTTTTCCCCTCGAATGTAAAAGATGTTTCTTTCAATTGTAATGTTATGGTGGAGACAAGAAGATGACTTCAGTAGAGGACAACTCGATAGGTGATCATGCTTGGTGAAGCTTGTACGCTACTAGGGTTTTAGATTAGATTCTTTCATTGGCTTGGGAGAATTAATGCGTTAGGAGCCATAACCATGTCACATTTGTTATATGCTGTATATGTATGAGATGCATGTTAGTATATAGAAAGTTAAACAGTTTAACTTATGGTGATATCAAATTTTTAAATAAATCCCTCAAAAGGAAATATTAAGTCGCATTTAAATGTGCCTTCCAATGCATGACACTCGTCAAGACTAATATCGATTGAGCGTAGGTCTGCCAAAGCAGAGTACCTTTGTCTATACTGGTAAGACGCGATGGGATAAATGTAATATCCAATTGTCAACCATTGGGTCTGACTTAACTAAGCTAACTTCAATAGGATTGAAAAGGGCATAGAGGCATAAAGATGGGCATTAATCCATAAGATGGATTAGAATAAGAGTTATTCACCCAACTGATCCAAGAATTACATGAGATGTAATTGGAAAGAGTTTCCTACCTAAATAACCTAGTTCTGGGCGATTAGCCAAAGCTGACTCAGGATGAAGTGAAATATGGATCTTGGTCCCACTAGAAAATATTTCAACGGGATTTTCCGAGTCAATGGTGAGGGTCATTGATTTGAGTAAAATAGTGGGAGGCGTATTTAATAAAAGACCTTATTAAATATTTTTATGCATGATACTTATATTCCGTATATTTCTATTGTAGATAACCATGTCTGCAAACCACACGTCAAATAACCTATCACTGCGATCCATCCTTGAGAAGGACAAGCTGTCCGGAATGAATTTCCTGGACTGGTACAGAAACCTGAGGATTGTCCTCAAGCATGAAAAGAAGCTGTACGTTCTTGAAGAAAAAATCCTTGAGGAGCCACCAGCTACTAATACTTCTAAGGCTGATAAAGATGCTTATAAGAAGCATCAAGATGATGCCTTAGACGTCGGCAGCCTCATGCTTGCTACCATGACCTCTGAGCCTCAGAAGCAACATGAGACCATGGAGGCGTACGATATGATCGTGCACCTCAAAATGCTCTATCAAGGGCAGGCAAGGCATGAGCGGTTCGCGGTTTCCAGAACCCTTTTCACTTCTAAACTTGCATAGGGAAGCCCCGTGAGTCCTCATGTACTTCAATTAATTGGGTACACTAAGAATCTTGAAAGTTTGGGTTTTTATTTGGGGCAAGAGTTAGCCACTAACGTAGTTCTGCAATCGTTGCCTGAGAGCTATAGTCAGTTTGTCATGAACTACAATATGCATGATCTTGACAAACCGTTGCCAGAATTGTTGACATGCCACTAGGTTATGCGTAGTAAGCTCTCCTTAGCGCTTAAGTGACGTGCTCAACATTATAAGCTGTCACCCACTTAACCTAACCTCATTGGGCTTGTACGCTACAGGCCCAATCTTATAATTAATATTATTAAATCATATTTAATAAATTAATTAATTCTCCGACTATTTGCTCTATGCGTGTGACCCTATAGGTTCTCAATAAATTGGCAATAATATTAAATGACATTTAATATTATAAACAATGAGCGGCATCTAGCAATACATCAATGTTACCCAATTAGTGAGAATATTGATGATACGGTACATACCTTACGGTAACCAAAATAACCGTATAGTAAAGGTCCTTTCGTCCATATGTCTCAATTGAACACAAGGCATAAGTGTGTCATCCTTGTTAAGTTCAATTATTTGTTTCTCAATTCCCGAGTAGACGTGCAATCACAAATGGGCCCAATATCTCATATTGGCCCATTATAGCATGACCATGCACTCTCACGTCTCACTCTATTGAGAGGCTTATGACATTACTCCTGTTATGTAGGAGGGACGAATCCTATCAACATCACTCACATCCCTCAACATGATTCATTGTAGGCCCAATAACTATCATTATGATCATCCTGTTACGGATAACGTTTGGTAGCATTAAAGCCTACAACTCCTAATATAGGAATTGTAGTGACTTCAAGTCGAATGACTACTTCACTTTGGTTACCATGAGAAGCGCTCATGACACTTACATAACTATTATGCAGCGTTCTCATAGTGAGTCAATCCAGTATAAATATTACTCTAATATTTATACCTTTGTGAAGACTTGATATCTCATATCCATGACCCTGTAGATGTGGTCATCAGTCTACCCACATAATAGTCTCGATGTATTATTGTCGTCCTAATTAACAATAATATTTGACTACGGATATTTTAAAAATAGTATTTAAATTGCTCAATAGGGTCTCACGATCAAGTCATGTACTTGATGTTCTATTGAACTGAAATAACTATTTTAAGGACTTTACTTCGTTTAAACAATTAATAGTATAAACTGAAATGCCTCATATATAAATATATGTGAATCAAAGTCATGATACAAATGTAAATCTGAAAGAAGACTAACGGCTTCTAGGGCTTACACCAACATGAAGAACAAAACCAACTGGGCAAGAATATTAAAGCACTTCGATCGGATCGAGGTGGTAAATATTTAAGCCTGGAGTTTGATGATCATCTGAAAGAGTGTGGGATATTATCTCAACTCACTCCTCCTGGAACACCACAATGGAATGCTGTGTTTGAAAGAAGGAATCAAACCTTATTAGATATGGTTCGATCCATAATGAGTCTTGCAGACCTTCCAAACTCCTTCTGGGGACATGCTTTATTAACAGCAGCTTTTACACTTAACCGTGTTCCATCTAAGACGGTTGAAAAGACACCATATGAGATATGGACTGGCAGACGACCCAGTATGTCTTTTATGAAGATTTGTGGTTGTGAGGTTTATGTGAAACGTCAAATTTCTAATAAACTTGAACCCAAATATGATAAGTGCTTATTTGTGGGGTATCCCAAGGAAACTAAGGGATACTATTTCTACAATCCTTCTGAAGGCAAAATGTTTGTTGTTAGGACTGGCGTATTCCTAGAAAAAGAGTTTATCTCCAAAGGAACCAGTGGGAGGAAAATAGAACCTGAAAAAGTTCAAGAATCACAAAATAGCAATGAACCTATGATGGAACAGTAGCAACCTCCGCAAAATGTTGTGGAACAACAATCTGCTCCAGTAGCACAAGACTCGCGTAGGTCTAACAGGATACGTCACCAACTTGAGAGATATGGATTTCTTATGACTCAACAAGGTGAAGTTTTACTCATGGATCAAGATGAGCCTGTGACTTACCAGGAAGCCATCATTGGCTCAGAATCTGAGAAATGGCTAGAGGCCATGAGATCTGAAATGGAGTCCATGTATCCTAATCAAGTTTGGAACATGTTTGAACCACCAGAAGGGATAAAACCCATAGGGTGCAACTGGGTTTTCAAAAAGAAAACTGACAAGGATGGTAATGTACATACCTACAAAGCATGATTGGTTGCTAAGGGTTTCAAACAAATTCATGGCATAGACTATGATGAAACTTTTTCACCGGTTGCAATGCTTAAATCCATTCGGATCTTGGTTGCTATTGCAGCATACAAGGATTAAGAAATCTGGCAAATAGATGTCAAGACTGTTTTCCTTAATGGAAATCTACTCGAGGATTTGTACATGACACAACCTGAGGGTTTTGACTCTCTTGAGAATGCTAGAAAGGTGTGCAAATTACAATGATCCATTTATGGATTGAAGCAAGCTTCCAGAAGCTGGAATCTTTGTTTTGATGATGCTGTAAGATAGTTTGGATTCATCAAAAATGAAGATGAACCTTGTGTCTACAAGAAGGTTAGTGGGAGCATTGTTGTCTTTCTAGTACTATATGTGGATGACATACTACTTATTCGAAATGACATCCCTACCTTACAAAATGTAAAAACGTGGTTAGGGAATTGCTTCTCAGTGAAAGACTTAGGCGAGGCTACCTATGTGTTAGGTATCAAAATCTATAGAGATAGATCATTGAGAAAGCTCGGTCTAAGTCAGAGTACATACATAGACAAGGTGTTAAAACGGTTTAACATGCATGAATCCAAGAAAGGACTCTTGCCTATGTCACATGGTATATGCCTTTCAAAGGCACAATCCCATTCCAATCATGAAGAGAGGGATCGCATAAATAAGATCCCATATGCATCTGCAATCGGATCTATCATGTATGCCATGCTATGTACTCGACCAGACGTCTCGTATGCTTTAAGCATAACGAGCAGGTACCAGTCTGATTTCGGTGAAAGTCACTGGATCACTGTCAAGAATATCCTCAAGTACTTGAGAAGAACTAAGGATATATTCTTGATCTATGAAGGTGAGGAAGATCTCGTTGTAAAGGGTTACACCGATGCTAGCTTCCAAACCGATAAGGATGATTCCAGATCGCAGTCTGGTTTTGTGTTTTGCCTAAATGGTGGCATTGTGAGCTGGAAGAGTTCAAAGCAGGAGACAGTTGCTGATTCTACCACAGAGGCTGAGTATATTGCTGGCTCCAATGTAGAAAAGGAGGCCATTTGGATCAGGAAGTTCATTGTTGAACTTGGTATTGTTCCTAGCATTGTGGATCCCATTGATTTCTATTGTGATAACAATGGAGCCATTGCACAAGCCAAGGAACCTAGATCTCACTAGCGATCCAAACATATACTTACGTGCTTCCATCTCATTCGAGAGATTATCGATAGAGGAGATGTGAAGATATGCAGAGTACCAACACTTGACAATGTTGATGACCCGCTTACGAAACCTCTTGCTTAGCATAAGCATGATGGTCACACTAGGTCGATGGGTATTAGATTTATGCCTAATTGGCTGTAGTGCTAGTGGGAGATTGTTGGTGTAAGCCCTAGAGGCCATTAGTCTTCTTTGAGATTTACATTTGTATCATGACTTTGATTTACATATATTTATATATATGAGGCATTTCAGTTTATACTATTAATTGTTTAAATGAAGTAAAGTCCTTCGAATAGTTATTTCAATTTAATAAAACATCAAGTGCATGACTTGATCGTGAGACCCTATTGACCAATTTAAATACTATTCTTGAAGTATCCATAGTCAAGTATTATTGTTAATTAGGATGACAATAATACATCGAGACTATTATGTGGATAAACTGATGACCACATCTCACGGGTCATGGATATGAGATATCAAGTTTTCACATAGGTGTAAATATTAGAGTAATATTTATACTGGATTGACCCACTATGAGAATGCTGCACAATAGTTATGTAAGTGTCATGAGTGCTTCTCATGGTAACCAAAGTGAAGTAGTCCTTCGACTTGAAGTCACTGTGATTCCTACAAGAGGAGTTGTAGGCTTTAATGCTACCAAACGTTATCCATAACAGGATGATCATAAAGATAGTTATTGGGCCTGCAATGAATCATGTTGAGAGATGTGAGTGATGTAGACAGGATTCGTACCTCCTACATAACAGGAGTAGTGTCATGGGCCTCTCAATAGAGTGAGACGTGAAAGTGCATGGCCACGCTGTAATGGGCCAATATGAGATATTGGGCCCATTTGTTATTGCATGTCTACTCGGGATTTGAGAAACAAATAATTGAACTTAACAAGGATGACACACTTATGCCTTGTGTTCAATTAAGACATATGGACGAATGGACATTTACTACATGGTTTATAATATTAAATGTGATTTAATATTATTGCCAATTTATTGAGAACCTATAGGGTCACACGCATAGAGCAAATAGTTAGAGAATGAATTAATTTATTAAATATGATTTAATAATATTAATTATAGATTGGGTCTGTAACTTACAAGCCCAATAAGGTTAGGTTAAGTGGGTGACAGCTTCTAATGCTGTACGCGTCACTTAAGTGCTAAGAAGCTTGCTGCACATAACCTAGTGGCTGTCAAAGCTCCTTGGTAGGCGCGTCCCCTCACCCCTGTTGTCAGCTAGGATGACGTTTTTCTCTAGCGGTGATTTGTTCGCGTGGACTACGTAGAGGAGCTGCTCCATTGCGGTACTGGTGATAGCGTTGCTCGTAGTGCTCGTGATCAATTGAGAAGGATTGTTCTTCCCTTGCAGTGATCACGGTAAAGTTACGCTACAAGAGGTAGACACTACATCATGAGTCATGACCATTCGCATGGATCTTTTGGTGGGAATTTTTTCGCTGTGTTATCGTTTTTAAATACGCAAATTCCTAACAATATCAGCAAGCAATTATCAACAGATAAAAATATTGCGGAAAGTAAATCAATCAACCACTACACAGCATAATCACCTATTTATAGACCAAATACGATAACACGTAGCTATCGGAAGATCCCTCAGGCAGTCCCCCCTTACCTCTTGAAGCTTCTTGTTTAGCGAAAAGTTGCCTGGTTTTCATCCGATTACTCGACGACAACTACACACAATCAATCAATCAAGATATCAACTTTAAATCACAAAAATTTCTCCTATTCCCCTTCCTCTAGGGTTTGGCCCTATGCTAAAAAAAGCTAGGGTGCTCCAAAAATTCTCATCTCTTGGATTACCCACTAAATAGGTGTGACAAAGTTAGATGCAAGCTTAGAGTATCAAAATCCAACCAAAACTCTACTCACCCAAAAGGGGGCAGGTTCGGCCTTAATGACCCATTGGAGCTAGAGAGCTCCTTTGGTTTCCACCTCTTCGATTATGATAGATGATCATGAATCTAATGCAAGAAAATTGGTTTGACATTAAAATGATTTTTCTACAATTTTTCATGGATTTTTGAAGTTTAAGTTTCAAAACCTAAACTACCATGAATCATGAAATGGAATGGAGAAATAGAGAGATTAAGAGATGAATAATGGAGTTTATACATCCTAGATGACATAGCTAAGTGAGAAACCAACTTTGTTTCACCAAATACTTGAAAGTTTAGAAGAAATTTGGAGAGAAATGGTGATGGAGGTGAAGAAAAATGAAGAACAATGGTGAGAAGGGAGAAATGAAGAAGATGGCCGAATGGCCTAGTGTGGTGGGGGCAAATCCACTTAAGTTTTCTCATTAAGAGTATTATGGTCTTTTTACCATGGTTAAATGGTAATTTCATGGAAACTCAAGGGTGTTTTGGTCATTTCGAGTCTAGATATTTTCTAAAAACCATCATGACACTGGCACGCATTCCCGGGTGTAGAGCGTGACTATGGTCTCAAATTATTTTATTCACTCTCTAGACCTTCCAGTAAATAACAAACACATAAACGCTATTTAATTAATATTAGAAAGCTTGAAAAATCGGGGTGTTATAACCACAGTTTTGTACATCACAATTTAAGTGTCAGCGCCATTAAAAAAATATTAGTGAGGATTGCGTGCAGCAAAAGAAAAATAGCTTTTGTACAGGAGAAGAGCGTGCCTGCTTTAAGCGATAGAAAGAGCTCTGAAAATAGGATTCGATGTTTGGAAACACTTGGATTCTTTTGGAGGTCTACAAGAGGTGAGTAAAAATACCTTTTCTCACCTTTTCATGGTACACAAATGTGGGGTTTTGGGTCTTAAAACCAATAATGAATTTTGGGAGATTGATTTGGAAAAATTTGGGTTTTTCTATGTTAGGGTTCATGAACGCTAAATTGATTTGGGGGTTTTTGATTAAAATAAAAGTTTATTAAATTGAGCACTTATTCTTGTGATTAATGATATGTTATATATGATTGACATGTATATTGGTTGATTGACATACTTTGCTTGAGATATGTTTGATATATTTGGCATGTTTAAATGACTATGATGCATGAGGCATGATGTGTGAGAAATGCCACTTATGATGGGATATCGGAAGTAGCATCACCATTGAATTGGGATGTTGAAATTAATTATGTAATACTGCCAGTTAATGGGGTATCGAAAGTAACATCGCCATTGAATTGAGATGTCGAAATTGTAACATCGCCTGTTGATGGGGTATCGAAAGCAACATCGCCATACATTGGGATGTCGAAAAATGAGTAATACCGCCGGTGCAAATGGTTGGTATAAAAAATATTAGTAATGTCACCGATGAGAGATCGAAATACCTCTCTTGAGTGGAGGTAGGCATTGAGACGCCATTGTTGAGTGATATTTGAAAGTCATATGACACTTATGATTTTTTGGTAATTATTTGATATATGAGATTCTTGGACATATGTGATTTATGATTTGTTGATGATTGATTGGTTTTATGCTACTTTATAAGAATCAATATTTTTTTATAATATATATTGTAATTTATTTTTATAATGCTACTATTTTGGAAAAGTAGCCGGCACCATTAATTGTTTTTCCGGTTGCCGCACCGGTTGAGAACAATGCTTTTGCGAAATCTTTATAACTGTATTTTTATTCATTGGGATTGCAAATCTCATTAATAGTATTGTTTGCAGAGCCTGAGGATGACACAGTTGAGCATTCAGTGACTTGAAGATTATCTTCTAGTTTTAGTGTTTGGTTAGTATTTTTGGCATGTGCCAGGAGGACAAATGTTATCGTTACACTTTCTTTTTATTATACGAGTTGTAGTAGACCCGTAGTTTTTAGGCTTTTGAATTAATTATTTTATTTCAGTATTTTATGCGTTATTGATGTAAACATTATTACTATTTATATTATTACACTAAGTATTTATTGAGTAATATTTTAAGAAAATTTTTATTTCTTCATATTTTATTTAAATATTTTTCTTACGTTACTAATGTAATGAAGGGTGCTACAATTTTTTGTATCAGATCAGTTCAATCCTAAATAGGACTGTGGTAGTGGGGCTTTTTCTAAAATCAAAACTTGGGCGCATAGGACTATTGTTAGAGTTATAAAGACTATATGCTATTCTTTTAGATGTTGGGCCTGGCCAACACAATATTTGATTGGCGGTGTAAAAATTTTATGACGACTAAAAGGCAATGGTATGAGTTTTGTTAGAAACAAAAAGATTATAAACTTGCTGTGTGTGAGAAATTTGGGAGTTGACCGGTGCTTGATTGCCTTTTTTTGTGTGGTGTTATTCTTGCGAAGGATAACCATGTTACCTCCACTTCCTGTTTAAATTGTTCTTTAGTTTATAAGACTTGTCCTATGCTATTGATTTTGATTAATTAATGATTGTGATTGAACTTACCTTACATTGTTTGTGGTGCTGAAATTTTATTTTGTTGATCATAATTCATGTCTATTAAGTATATGTAAATCAAAAAGGGACTTGTATAATTTTCTATTAAGCAAATAAGTTAACAACATATGTATGTGAGATTTTGTGTGCATTTGTTTTATTAAGAAATGCATAATAAATTCTTATGTGCTTAGTCATAAAGTAGTTACTACCCTTTGTCTTAAATGCTTAGTTGAGGGGCACAAGGACATTTATTCTTATTGTTGGTGAAGATAGAGGAGAATGTTGTTTTGACAGTAGTACATATAGGGCTAAGTGAACTTAAGGGACAATTAGATGAGCATAGCAATATGAACCGAATGTGTTTTATGTTTGTTTGCTTCAATGTGTATAGTGCTAATTTCGGGGACGAAATTCTTAAAGGAGGGAAAAAAAATGTAATATCCTAAAATTCCAATATAATTATTTTTATAATAAAAGTTCAGCGGGTCCCACAATAATATAAAATTAATTTAGAAGATTGAAAAAGAAAGAAACACGCCTCCAGGTGATATCTGATTATTTAGAGGAATTAGGTTTTTGCTAATAAAAGCCACGGTCTTTCACATCACAATTTAACTGTCAGCGCCGTTAAAAAAATATTAGTGAGGATTGCGGGAAGCAAAAGATAAATAGCTTCTGTAGAGGAGAAGAGCTTGCCTGCTTTAAGCGATAGAAAGAGGATTCGATGTTAGGAAACACTTGGATTCATTTGGAGGTCTATAAGGGATGAGTAAAAATATTTTTTCTCACATTTTCATGGTACAAAAATTTGAGGTTTTGGGGTCTTAAAATCAATAATGAATTTTGGGAGATTGATTTGGAAAAATTTGGGTTTTTTTATGTTAGGGTTCAAGAATGCTAAATTGATTTGGGTTATTTTGATTAAAATAAATGTTTATTAAATTGAGCATTTATTCTTGTGATTGATGATATGTTATATATGATTGACATTTATATTGGTTGATTGACATGCTTTACTTGAGATATGTTTGATATATGTTTGTTTTGGCATGTTTAAATGACTATGATGCATGAGGCATGATGTGTGAGAAATACCGCTTATGAATGGGGTGTCGGAAGTAACATCAGCATTAAATTGGGATGTCGAAATTATGTAATACCGCAGTTGATGGGGTATCGAAAGTAACATCGTCATTGAATTGAGATGTTGAAATTGTAATATCGCCTGTTGATGGGGTAGCGAAAGCAACATCGCTATACATTGGGATGTCGAAAAATGAGTACTACCGCAGTGCACATGGTTGGTATTGGAAATGTGAGTAATGTCACCGATGAGAATGTGACATCGAAATACCTCTCTTGAGTAGAGGTAGGCAATGGGACGCCATTATTGAGTGTTTTTTGAAAGTCCCATGACACTTGTGATTTTTTTGGAATTATTTGATATATGAGATTCTTGGAGATATGTGATTTATGATTTGATGATGATTGATTTGTTTTATGCTACTTAATAAGAATTAATGTTTTTTTATAATATATATTATGATTTATTTATATAATGCTACTATTTTGGAAAAATAGTTGATATCATGAATTGTTTTTCCAGTTGCCGCGTTGGCTGATAACAATGCTTTTGTGAAAATCTTAATAATTGTATTTCTATTCACTGGAATTCTAAATCTCTTTAGTAGTACTGTTTGCAGAGTCTGAGGACGACACAGTTGACCATACGGACACTTGAAGATTATCTTCTAGTTACGACATAGTTGAGCATACGGAGGCATGAAGATTATCTTCTAGTTTCAGTGTTTGGTTAGTATTTTTGGCATGTGCCAGGAAGGCCTATGTTATCGTTATACTTTCTTTTTATTATCCGAGTTGTAGTAGACGTCCGATTTTAAGGCATTTGAATTAATTATGTTATTTCAGTATTTTATGGGTTATTGATATAAACATTATTGTGACACAATAAACCCGGCATCGCATTTGTTACCCAAAAACGAAATAACATGAAATAAAGATTGCTGGTTTACTTTCCGAAAACAGCTTTTCTCTAGTTATATCTTACTATATCCTGAAAATCGTAATAAAAGTTTTTCTATTACAGCAGTAAATAACAACACCTCCAGAGTATATCAGTATAACTTGTATATATGATATGATCCTGGAAAGCTATCAAGAGGATTTCTCCACTAGTTTTAGGACTTTGTAAAAGCATAGGAAAATATGTAATAAAAGTAGGATTTTTTTTGTACTTTGACTTTTTGTAGTTTGACTTTTTGGTCATGGACTTGTAAATGGGCCAAGATGTAGTCATCGAGGCCCATCCAATAGAGGAGAGGTGCGCACAAGCCTTAAGCCTTGTAGCTTAGGCGTGCATGAGAGCTTGAGAGGATGAGAGGTCATATAAATACCTCATTGTAAGCCATTTGAATCATAATGTGCAGTTAAGAATTTTTGTCATACTTGAGAATTTAGAGAGAGTTGAGAGAGAAAGTCTCCTCTTGAAGGTTCTAGAGTAGAACCTTGTGATTCTCATCAAGAGCTTTTTACTCTTGTGGCGGATCTTCCTTGAGCTTATCACTCCATCTAATCCATGGAGTTGTGGCGCTTTCTTCCATTTCCCTTCCCCTTCATCTTTTCCCTTTCGTTTTGTTATTTTTGAATTTTGCCTCACGCACATAGCCATAGGCTTTGTCTAGGTTCAAGCAATTTTAGTTTGAATTTTCAATTATGGATAAATTCTCCTAGAACGATCCTACATTGAATAGATCCACTTTGGATCATAACATTTGGTATCTAGAGCTAGCCTCTAGGAGAGTTAGAAGCTTGAAAATTACAAAAAAAAAATTTGGCGGTCATATTCAAATTTTGGCGCCATTTTCAAAAAAATTGGAAAATTCTAGATCTAGATCTTTTTGATCTTGATCTTGTGTTCTATTTGTGTTGTTTGCTGTTAATTGTGTTTGGATTTTCGAAATCTACATGCAATTTGTGTTAGTTTTGTTAATTCTCTTGAATTTGAATTTTTCTTGATGTTCATAAGTGTTCTTCATAGTTCTTGCGATCCTTGGGATAATTACTTGATAGATCTTGATGAATTTCAAAAGTGTTTGTTAAAGTGTTAATCAACTATTTGAATGAAAGATCTAAGCATCAAAATAGTGAATTCTATATTTGTTTGTTGAAATTCAACTTGCTTCTTGCAAAAACACTTTTGAAAGGCTCTTTGATCTTAGATTTGTGAAAATTATTGTGTTTGGGCTGTTTGTGTAAATTAAAAAAAGTCAGTGGCTATTCATAAAAAAATAGTTCAGAAATTATAGAAAAGGAAAAAGAGTCCAAATCTGAAAAATCCAAAGGACCAAAACACAAATTTTTAAAAAAATTGAGGCAAAAGTGCAAATACTAAAAGTTTCGAAAAAAAAAATTTTATTTGCAGAAAAAGACTTGCTACTATTCAGCCTTGAAACTTAGTGTATGAGCCTACTTGAGTAAGAAAATAATTGAAAATCAAGGACATCAAGAAAAGTTCATTTTCAACTTCTTCTTTTCTTCTTATTCTTTCTTCTTCTACTTGTCTTCTTTCAATTCTATTTGAGTGTGCTATTTCTTGTTGAGCATTTTTAGTTTGTCTTTTAAACTTCTTAGTTTTCTTTCCTTGAAATTCTTGTGAGTGAACTACTCTTGGTTTGATTTTTTTGCAAGTGTATTTGACTTTATATCTTGGAATTGCTTGTTTCTACTTCAAGAGCCTTTGAGTGAGACTTTAGAGTGGAAAAAGGCAAGAGTGTACATTTGCTCAAAAGCCTAATTGTGTGAAACACAAGTGAACATCACAAGAGTGAAACACTTAGTTGAGTGGTGAGGTCCACTTTACTTCTTTGTTTTATTGTTGAAAAAAAAAATTGTAAACATGTCACAAACTAGAGTTGAAAGTGGAGGTAGTACACCACCTTCACCCAGAACCGCGGCATATGATATGAAACTTCAAAGAATGACAAGGCATTTGGAAAGGCTTCTAGAAAGGCAAAAGGATGAACTTAAAGATAGACTTGAAGGCCTTGAAAGAGCTTCAAGAGGCACAAGAACTAGAAGTCCAAGGCAAGAAAGTTCTTCTCATGCAAATTCATCACATGAAGAAAATGAATATGAAGAGGAAGAGCGAAGAAGAAGGAGGCATAGAAGGAGATATGGAGAATATGGTGAGAATAGAGTGAGGAGACAAAATGATAGACTTGAGGGAGTAAAAGTAAAGTGCCAACATTTTAAGGTAAAAAAGATCTCGAGTTGTATCTAGAGTGGGACACAAAAATAGAGCAAATTTTTGAATGCCAACATTATAGTGAAGAGAAGAAGGTTAAGGTGGCATCCATAGAATTTGTAGACTATGCATTGATATGGTGGGATCAACTAGTCAAGGAGAAAAGGAGGAATGGAGATGATCCAATTTCTACTTGGAGAGAAATGAAGGCCATCATGAGGAAGAGATTTGTTTCTTCACACTATCATAGAGAGCTCCATAACAAGCTTCAAAGGCTTAATCAAGGCAACAAAAGTGTGGACGAATACTATAAGGAGATGGAGGTTGCATTGATTAGGGCCAACATATATGAAGAAAGAAAAGCAACCATGGCAAGATTCCTCAATGGTTTGAATCAAGAGATCTTGGACATAGTTGAATTGCATCATTATGTTGAATTGGAAGGTTGGTGCATCAAGCAATCAAAGTTGAGCAACAATTGAAGAGAAGGAGATCCTACAAGAAGCTATTTTCTAACTATTCCTCAACAAGTTGGAAAGATTCTAAGAAGGAGGGAGACTCCTCCATTGCAATTAGAGCCGCGACCAACATGGGTAAAAATGGGACAAGGCCCAATTCTTCTAACTCTAAATCTCCTTCATCTCCTACTCATTCTAATGCACCTAGATCTAGGGATATAAAGTGCTTTAAGTGCCTTGGAAGAGGACACATTTCATCCCAATGCCCCAACAAGAGAACCATGATCTCTAGGGGTAAAGAACTTGAAAATAGTACATTATCATCATCATCTTACACTAGTGCATCTTCTACAAGTGAGAGTGAAAAACATTGTGAGATAAAACCTATTGAGGGCGATTTACTCATGGTAAGAAGATTACTAGAAATGCATATTAATGAAAATGATGATAGCCAAAGAGAGAGCATTTTTCAAACAAGATGCATGATAGAAGGTAAAATTTGTGCATTGATCATTGATGGTGGTAGTTGCACCAATGTAGCTAGCACCATCTTGGTGACCAAACTTGGTCTTAAAACAATTCCTCATCCGCAACCATATAAACTACAATGGCTAAATCATGATGGTGAATTAGTAGTGGATCAACAAGTCTTGTTAAATTTTTCCATTGGTCATTACAATGATGAGGTTCTTTGTGATGTGGCTCCTATGGAGGTGAGTCATGTTATACTTGGAAGGCCATGGCAATTTGATCGTAAAGTAATTCATGATGGCCAAACTAACACGTTCTCTTTTGTACATAAAAACCGCACTATTAAACTTGTGCCACTTTCTACAAAAGAAGTGTGTGAGGATAGAAAGAAAATGAAAATCAAAAGAGAGCAAGAGAGAAAAGCCTCCAAGGAAAAAGAAATAAAGAATGAGGTTGAGGTAAAAGAAGAGAGAAAGAAAGAGAGTTTACTCATAGTAAAAGAAAAGGTTAAGGAAGAGTTATTAGTATACCAAACCCAAAAACTTTCAAATAATTGTTTGTCTACTAATACTTCTCCCTTCCCTATTTGTGTAGACCCTCTTGTGCACATTAAGGATGTGGAACCAAGGCCAAAGCCTCAAGAATTCATCCAAAGGGAAAGATTAAAACATAGCTTGAGCATCATTCCAAAGGTTCCCAACTCTCATGACACAAAACCAAAAGGAAAACCCAAAAGCTTCAATGGTTTTCACTATCATTTGAAGGGTTTATGGCAAAACATTCACGGGGATTTTGAAGAGGTCATAACCCATTTTGCTTGGGCAACTTGGGCCATTTTCTTACAAGTGGTCTTTGACCTCGATGGATAAGTTAAGACAAAGGGAGTATCAAATTCCAATAATAATTGTTTGTCTTTAACTTCCATTAAAATAAAACTCATTACTTGTATTGTGATGTAGGACTCAAAGTCTTCAAATTCGTGGATGAATTCCTTCAAGAAGGAGGGGATGATATGATCATGGAAAACTATCAAGAGGATTTCTCCACTAGTTTTAGGAATTTGTAAAAGCATAGGAAAATATGTAATAAAAGTAGGATTTTTTCTTTGTACTTTGACTTTTTGGTCATGGACTTGTAAATGGGCCAAGATGATGACAACTAAATTAGTGGGTTGCCTTGTTGATGATCTTAGGTTGAATTATCAAGCACAATTGATGAGACTTCCATAGAAACTTAAGAAAACATGAACTATTCAATTCAAGAAAGAAAGAAATAAGAAAATGGACGGAGATGAGAAAGAGGGAGAGGCGCCACAAATCCAAGGAGATTTGATAAGCCTAATGAAGATCGCAACAAAAGTCTTGGACTCTTGATAAGATCAAAGGGGGTGGCTCAATCAAGAACCTAAGAGAGACAAAACCCTCACAATTGGATTCAATCCAAAATCAACTTCTTAGTTACCTTTTACTTATCATAGAATTCGAATACATATAGGGGATGGGGCTGCATAGAATATGCATACAAAGGGTCATCACTAGATGACAAAACCCCATTCATGAACATCCCACTAAGTGGTGTAATAAAAGCTTTTACTCATCCACTAAGTGGCTAAATAACTATCCTACTTAAGTAAGTAATAAAAAGTGGTTTCACATTTTCTAAAGGAGTTACTTAGGCATACAAGCCAAAGTATGCCCTCCTAGAAACTTCCCATTTTCGTGCATCCTCATGAAGTGGGCTTGGTCATCATACAAACTTAGTGTAGCCCACACTTCATAGACACCAAAGTGAAGTTCCCCCAAAATTGGATCCACACAAAGTCTTTTACACTTTATTCAACTAAAAATAAAACTAGTAAATGGGCTTTGAAGAAGCTCATGCCCATCAACATCATATGTCTTCAAGATGGATAAGACAAGTAACCAATTTGGGCTCCACTCCATCAAGACTTAAACTTGGGCTTGTTTCCATCAAGGTTGTCACCACTTGGTTTAAGACTTCTTGGGCTTTCTTGATCCTAGCTCTTGTCATGGGTCCACCAAGTCCTTGTAGTGCTCCTTGGTCCAAGCTCCTTAGTGGGCTCCCATCATCCCCTCCATCTTTAAGTGAATTTGACCTCGAATTGAAATCTTCATCACCTACATCAAAAAGAGATAAATCAGCCACATTGAAAGTTGCACTAATTCCACCATACTCACCCGGAAGATCTATCTTATAAGCATTATCCTTGATCTTGGCAAGCACTTAGAATGGCCCATCTCCCCTTGGTTGAAGCTTGGATTTCTTTTGTGAAGGAAACCTCTCTTTTCTCATGTGCTCCCAAACCCAATCTCTGGGTTCAAACACCACCTTTCTCCTCCCTTTGTTGGCTTGTCTAACATAGCTTTCAGTCCTCTTTTCAATTTGAGCCTTCACTTGCTCATGTAACTTCCTCACATATTCAGCCTTAGCCTTGCCATCTTTATGCTTTAAAAGTGAAGAGTTAGGCAATGGCAATAAATCAAGAGGAGTTAATGGGTTGATGACAACCAAAATAGTGGGCTGCCTTATTGATGATCTTAGGTTGAATTATCAAGCACACTTGGTGAGACTACCAATGAAAATTAAGAAAACATGTTGTGTTCAATTCAAGAAAGAAGAAAACAAGAAAATGGATGGAGATGAGAAAGGGGGAGAGGCACCAATCCAAGGGGATTTGATAAGCATAGTGAAGATCGCCACAAAAGTCTTGGACTCTTGATAAGATCATGGGGGTGGCTCAATCAAGACTATTAGAGAGACAATACCCTCACAATTGGATTCAATCCAAAATCAACTTCTTAGTTATCTTTCCATTCATCATGCTCGAATTATATAGGAGATGGAGGGGTGCATACAAAAGGTCATCACTAGATGACAAAACCCCTTTCATGACTATGACACTACGTGGTGCAATAAAAGCATTTACTAATCCACGAAGTGGTTAAATTACTATCCTACTTAAGTGACTAATAAAAAGTGGTTCCATAACTTCTAAAGGAGTTACCTAGGCATGCAAGCCAAAGGTTGCCCTCCTAGAAGCTTCCAATTTCGTGCATCCTTATGAATTGGGCTTGGTCATCATACAAATTTAATGTAGCCCACCTGCATGGACACCAAAGTGAATTCCCCCAAAATTCGATCCACTAATAGCCTATTACATTTTATTTAATTAGAAATAATACTAGTAAATGGGCTTCCAAGTAGCACACGCCCTTCATCATCATGGTTCTTCAAGACACTTTGAATTTTAAAATAATAAAATCCTTGTAGTTTTCCTTCCACATGCTTAATGAATTCAGGATCACATCATGCTTCCCTTCTTCAAAAGGATTTGTCCTCAAATCTAAACCTGCATCAAAAGTTAGTGGATTATCTAATAACATCTTTCTTTTATGCCTTCCACATTTTGCTTGAAAATTGGCTCTTCCATCCCTTTTTCTCTCAAAATTCTCATTGTTCAAGATATATCCCCCATTGTTCTCTTTTTCCTCTACTTTTCTCTCATGGTTTTCATTTTTACAAACAAAAACCTCATTATTTTCTTTTCCATCTTCTTTTCTCTCACTGTTTTGCTGCTCAACTTCTTTCTCTATGCCCTCTTTTTTTTCTTCTTTTCCCTCTTTACTCTCCTTTTTCTCTTCACTTTCTTTTACCTCTCTATTTTCATCACTCTCAATCTCATCTTTCTTTTTCTCATTGACCATACTCTCTTGTTTTTCTCTCTTCAACACGACTTGTTTGTCGTTGATGCCTCCATGGACGCCCAAGTAGCAAGTCCCTTGTTTTTGTAGGCACCACATCACATAGTGCCTCATCTTCATTTCCCTCAAATTTAAACAACACTAGTACTTGGTTGGTCACCATCATGCTGCCCATATCACTAAATTCTGGATCCTCGAGACTATTGAGTGAATATGGTTGCGGATGCTCCAGAACATGAAGTGACAACTTCTCCACCAAGGTTGTGCTGGCCATGTTGATGTAACTTTCCCTATCAATGGTCAAGCTACACACCATGTCCTTCACAAAGCATCTAGAATAGAAAATATTCTTCCTTTGCTTGACTTCCATGAATAGCAAACACTTGATGAGACCCAAATGGATAGGTTACCAAGAAAGAAGGAAAACTTTGTCAAGAGCACAATTTGTCCAACTTCGGCTTTTTTTTTTTTTTAAATAATCGATTTGGTAATCGATTTTGGGGTCTCTGACTTGAATAATCGATTGTGGTAATCGATTATGGTGTTTCTGAATTTTTTTTTTTTTTTACCCTAGAAAAAGAAGGAAGGTTGAAGATGAAGAACAAGAAGAAAATTGACGAACAAAACACAAAAATAATTCAACCAAACCTGAGCTCTAATACCACTTGATGACAACCAAAATAGTGGGTTGCCTTGTTGATGATCTTAGGTTGAATTATCAAGCACACTTGGTGAGACTACCAATGAAAATTAAGAAAACATGTTGTGTTCAATTCAAGAAAGAAGACAACAAGAAAATGGATGGAGATGAGAAAGGGGAAGAGGCGCCACAAATCCAAGGGGATTTGATAAGCGTAGTGAAGATCGCCACAAAAGTCTTGGACTCTTGATAAGATCAAGAGGGTGGCTCAATCAAGAACCTTAGAGAGACAATACCCTCACAATTGGATTCAATCCAAAATCAACTTCTTAGTTATCTTTCCATTCATCATACTCGAATTATATAGGAGATGGAGGGGTGCATACAAAAGGTCATCACTAGATGACAAAACCCCTTTCATGACTATGCCACTAAGTGGTGTAATAAAAGCATTTACTAATCCACTAAGTGGTTAAATTACTATCCTACTTAAGTGATTAATAAAAAGTGGTTCCATAACTTCTAAAGGAGTTACCTAGGCATGCAAGCCAAAGGTTGCCCTCCTAGAAGCTTCCAATTTCGTGCATCCTCATGAATTGGGCTTGGTCATCATACAAATTTAGTGTAGCCCACCTTCAGGGACACCAAAGTGAAGTTCCCCCAAAATTGGATCCACAAATAGCCTATTACATTTTATTTAATTAGAAATAAGACTAGTAAATGGGCTTCCAAGTAGCACACGCCCTTCATCATCATGGTTCTTCAAGACACTTTGAATTTTAAAATAATAAAATCCTTGTAGTTTTCCTTCCGCATTCTTAATGAATTTAGGATCACATCAAGGGTTAAATCCATAAACAACCTTAATAGGAGAAAATTGGGTAGTACTATGAACAACCCTATTATAAGCAAATTCCACATGAGGCAAACATTCCTCCCAAAACTTAATGTTCTTTTTAATTACAGCCCTTAGAAGGGAAGAAAGTGTCCTGTTTACTACCTCAGTTTGCCCATCCGTTTGGGGATGGCAAGTAGTGGAGAAAAGAAGCTTTGTACCTAGTTTTCCCCACAATGTCCTCCAAAAGTGACATAGGAACTTTGTGTCCCTATCACTAACAATACTTCTTGGAAGGCCATGAAGCCTTACCACTTCTTTAAAAAATAATTCAGCAACATGACAAGCATCATCAATCTTTTTGCATGGTATAAAATGTGCCATTTTTGAAAACCTATCCACAACCACAAAGATTGAATCCTTACCATTTCTTGTCCTAGGTAGTCCCACAGCAAAATCCATTGACAAATCAATCCAAGGAAAATCAGGATTAGGCAAAGGAGTGTAAAGACCATGAGGCATCACTTTAGATTTAGACTTTTTACAAACAACGCATTTTTCACAAAACTTTTGCACATCATGTTTCATGTGTGGCCAATGAAAATGCTCATGCAACATATCTAAAGTCTTTTGGACCCCAAAATGTCCCATTAGACCCCCTTCATGCGCCTCTTTTAAAAGTAAGTCTCTTATGGAACTTTTAGGCACACATAATCTTTTTTCTTTAAGCAAAAACCCTTGGTGTCTAAAATATCCATTTTGAGCCGCATGCACACATGTAGCATAGATATGGGAAAAATCTTTGTCATGCTCACACAATTCCTTTATGCATTCAAGTCCAAACAATTTTGTTTCAAGGGTAGAAAGTAAAGTATACCTCCTTGAAAGTGCATCCGCCACAATGTTGGCCTTACCCTTTTTATGCTTGATGACATAGGGAAATTGCTCAAGAAACTCAACCCACTTGGCATGTCTTTTATTCAACTTCCCTTGTCCTTTCAAATACTTCAAGGACTCATGGTCACTATGGATGACAAATTCCTTGGGCAAAAGATAATGTTGCCATGTTTGCAACGCCCTCACCAAGGCATACAACTCCTTATCATAAGTGGGATAATTAAGGGCAGCACCACTTAATTTCTCACTAAAATAAGCAATTGGATGCCCTTCTTGCATCAAAACAGCTCCAACACCAATATTAGAAGCATCACATTCAATCTCAAAAGATTTAGCAAAATTAGGCAAAACAAGTATTGGTGCATGAGTAAGTTTTTCTTTTAGCACTTGAAATGCAAGTTCTTGTTTCTCCCCCCCATTTAAAAGCAACATTTTTCTTAACAATTTCATTAAGAGGTGTAGCCAAAGTACTAAAGTCCCTCACAAACCTCCTATAGAAACTAGCCAAGCCATGAAAGCTCCTCACTTCACTCACATTTTTGGGGGTTGGCCAACCTTGAATGGTCTTAATTTTCTCTTTATCAACATGGACCCCTTTTGCATTTACAACAAAACCAAGGAAGATCACATCGTCCACACAAAAAGTGCATTTTTCAAAATTTGCATACAACTTCTCTTTTCTTAACACATGCAAAACAGCCCTCAAATGCTCATGATGTTCATCTAGACCTTTGCTATATATCAAGATATCATCAAAATATACAACAACAAACTTACCCAAAAATTCTCTCAAAACATGGTTCATTAATGTCATGAAAGTGCTAGGTGCATTAGTTAAGCCAAAAGGCATAACCATCCATTCATACAAACCATATTTCGTTTTGAAAGCAGTTTTCCATTCATTCCCCTCCCTTATCCTAATTTGATGGTACCCACTCTTTAAATCAATTTTAGAAAATAAGCAAGCACCAAAAAATTCATCTAACAAGTCATCAAGTCTAGGGATAGGGTGTCTATACTTGATAGTGATGTTGTTGACAGCCCTACAATCAGTGCACATCCTCCAACTCCCATCCTTTTTGGGCACTAGGATGACTGGTACAACATATGGGCTCAAACTCTCTTTGACCCAGCCCCTTTGTATTTGCTCCTCAACTTGCTTTTGTATTTCTTTAGTCTCTTGAGGGTTGCTCCTATAGGCTGGCCTATTGGGTAATGATGCACCCGGAATGAGATCAATGTGATGTTCAATCCCCCTTAAAGGAGGTAGGCCATGTGGCACTTCCTTTGGAAACACATCACCAAACTCCTGCACAAGAGTTTCAACACCACTAGGCAAAGAGAGTTCATTAGAAGCATTAGCATTCAAACAATATTCTTTGCAATAAAGCATGTATAGGGGCTGCCTAGAAATCAAAGCCCTCTTCACCTCACTTTTTGTTGCCAAATAACTCTCTTTCTTCTCACTATTTTTCTCACTTTTTTTTTTCTTCTTTTTGATCTTTATTCTTTCGGCCATCACTCTTGTTTTCACTCTCTTTTTCTTTTTCCTCTTACATTTTTTTCTCTCTCAATTTAAGTTGATCCTCACTTACTTCTCTTGGAGACAATGGTGTAAGAGTGACCTTGCGGTCTTGGTGTATAAAAGAGAAGTTGTTTGTATATCCATCATGGTTGGCCTTTTTATCAAATTGCCAAGTCCTCCCAAGCAACATATGACTTGCCTCCATGGGTACTACATCACATAGAACATTATCATGATACTTTCCAATGGAGAAGCAAACTTCAACTTGCTTGTTCACGGTCATCTCACCAACTTCACTAAGCCTTGGAGTTTATATGGTCGTGGATGTGGTTTAGTCACAAGATTCAATTTAGAAACCATTCTAGCACTAGCAACATTAGCACAACTCCCACCATCAATAATTAAAGAACATACCTTCCCTTGTATCATGCACCTTGTATGGAAGATATTTTCTCTTTGGCTTTCATCATGCTCTTTGACTTGGCTTCCCAAAAGTCTCCTCACCATGAGCAAATCTCCTTCCGGTACTATTTCTCCCTCACTTTCTTCTTCACTAGAGGCCTCGGATTGTGTTACAACTTCATCATTCCTCAATATCATCACCTTTTTACTTGGGCATTGAAATGCAATATGTCCATGACCTAAACATTTGAAGCATTTCACATCATGGTTTCTAGGTGTAGAAGAGGCTTTCATAGGTTTCTTTCCATGTGTGCTAGTCACGGCCTCCTTGGAAGTTGAGATGCCCTCCTTCTTTGATTTGTCCTTCCAACTTGAAGGTGAAAACTTAGAAGAAGAAGAAAATTTGGACTTCTTCCTCTTAAGTTGTTGTTCCACCTTGATAGCTTATTGGACCAAATCCTCAATCTCCACATAGTTTTGAAGCTCCACTATGTCTTGAACCTCTTGATTTAATCCATGTAAGAACCGAGCCATAATAGCCTCCCTCTCTTCATGAATGTTGGACCTACTCAAGGCCAACTCCATCTCTTTGTGGTACTCATCAACACTCTTGGATCCTTGGGTCAATCTTTGCAATTTGTTGTGAATATCTTTATGGTAATGGGATGGCACAAATCTTCTCCTCATGACTTGTTTCATTAAGTTTCAATTGGCTCCTCCTCATACCTTCTTCTTTCTTTTTGCATTTGATCCCACCAAACAAGTGCATAGTCTTTAAATTCAAGAGCGGCTACCTTCACTCTCTTCCTTTCATTGTAGTTGTTGCAATCAAACACTTGCTCCATCTTCATCTCCCACTCCAAGTAGGCTTCGGGATCATTCTTCCCATAGAAGGTAGGAACTTTGATCTTGACTCCTTCAATTCTATCCTCTCTATCACGCATCCTTCCTCTATGTCCTCCACCTCTAGGCCTTCCTTTTTCACTTTCATATCCACTTGACTCATCACAGGTTTGAAGGTTGGCAAGTTATCTATCATAATTTGCTTGCATTCCCTCTACTTGCCTTGTAAGGGTGCGGATTTGATTAGTCATCCTAGCTTGGAGAACTGCGGACCTTGGAGAAAGAGGTGGGCTATCATCTGCAATCACTTGAAACACAAGATCAAATATAACAAGAATTTTAAACTTCTCACTACACTCCCTCACGTGTTTCACTCAAAATTGTGATACACTCAATTAGGCTTTTTCCACACAATATGTAATTTTGCACTCTTGCCTTTTTCCTCTCAATATGTCCTCTTATAGTTCTTAAAGGAGTCAACCTCCAATCCACACAAAAATGTCCAAATCCAAATAGCAATATTCAACAAGACTTATACAAGAATACAAACAAGAATGAAGGGAAACTTTGTCAAGAACACAATTTGCCCAAATAAGATTTTTTTTTCTATTCTTTCTCTGTTTTTTTTTTGCGCTGTTTTTTTTTTTTTTTTACAGTTCCATGAAGAGAAAAACACTTGCAAACTTGTTTTGGGGCAGAAACATAAAAGCAACGAAAATTCCCTTCAAAACAGAATCAAAGTAATATTTGGATAGAAAAGAAGAAAGGTTGAAGATGAAGAACAAGAAGAAAATTGAAGAACAAAACACAAAAATAATTCAACCAAACCTGAGCTTTGATGCCACTTGATGACAACCAAATTAGTGGGTTGCCTTGTTGATGATCTTAGGTTGAATTACCAAGCACAATTGATGAGATTTCCATAGAAACTTAAGAAAACATGTAGTATTCAATTCAAGAAAGAAAGAAATAAGAAAATGGATGGAGATCAGAAAGGGGGAGAGGCGCCAAAAATCCAAGGGGATTTGATAAGCCTAGTGAATATCACCACAAAAGTCTTGGACTCTTGATAAGATCAAAGGGGGTGGCTCAATCAAGAACCTAAGAGAGACAAAACCCTCACAATTGGATTCAATCCAAAATCAACTTCTTAGTTACCTTTTACTTATCATAGAATTCGAATACATATAGGGGATGGGGCTGCATAGAATATGCATACAAAAGGTCATCACTAGATGACAAAACCCCATTCATGAACATCCCACTAAGTGGTGTAATAAAAGCTTTTACTCATCCACTAAGTGGCTAAATAACTATCCTACTTAAGTAAGTAATAACAAGTGGTTCCACATCTTCTAAAGGAGTTACCTAGGCATGCAAGCCAAAGGTTGCCCCCCTAGAAGCTTCCCATTTTCGTGCATCCTCATGAAGTGGCTTGGTCATCATACAAACTTAGTGTAGCCCACACTTCATGGACACCAAAGTGAAGTTCCCCCAAAATTGGATCCACCCAAAGTCTTTTACACTTTAAAACTAGTAAATGGGCTTTGAAGAAGCTCATGCCCATCAACATCATATGTCTTAAAGATGGATAAGACAAGTAACCAATTTGGGCTCCACTCCATCAAGACTTAAACTTGGGCTTGTTTCCATCAAGGTTGTCACCACTTGGTTTAAGACTTCTTGGGCTTTCTTGATCCTAGCTCTTGTCATGGGTCCACCAAGTCCTTGTAGTGCTCCTTGGTCCAAGCTCCTTAGTGGGCTCACATCACAAGATGTAGTCATCAAGGCCCATCCAATAGAGGAGAGGCGCGCACAAGCCTTATGCCTTGTAGCTTAGGCGCGCATGAGAGCTTGAGAGGATGAGAGGTCATATAAATACCTCCTTGTAAGCCATTTGAATCATAATGTGAAGTTTAGAATTTTTCTCATACTTGAGAATTTAGAGAGAGTTGAGAGAGAAAGTCTCCTCTTGAAGGTTCTAGAGTAGAACCTTGTGATTCTCATCAAGAGCTTCTTACTCTTGTGGTAGATCATCCTTGAGCTTGTCACTCCATCTAATCCATGGAGTTGTGGCGCTTTCTTCCATTTCCCTTCCCCTTCATCTTTTTTCTTTCTTTTTGTTATTTTTGAATTTTGCCTCACGCACATAGCCATAGGCTTTGTCTAGGTTCAAGCAATTTTAGTTTGAATTTTCAATTATGGATCAATTCTCCTAGAACGATCCTACATTCAATAGATCCACTTTGGATCATAACAATATATATATATATATATATATATATATATATATATATATATATATATATATATATATATGTATGTATGTATGCATAAACAGTTAGTTATATTCATAAGAACGGTGGACAACATGTCCCTAGCAAAAGAAACTAGCAGTAAAATAAAATACTAGTAACTCTAAAAACTAGGTAGCGATAGTCTAGAAACCATATATATAAAACTCATGGCCATCAGTAATCGATAACAGACTACCCAAAAATCACTACCACAAAAAGAAAGTCTAACACTCTAAGCTGGTCAGCGCCTAGTGAAACCCATTGGACAGTCCCCTAAAGGAGGTTCGACGCCTACATCAGAAGGAGGATCAAGGGAATCTACATTCCCATTCTCCTGAGGCTAAGAATCAGATGCCTCCAAAGGATGATATTCAGGGGTTTCCTGAGGGTCCTCCTCTAGGTCCTCTCTCTGCCCCTCCGCTACCAACACGAACGGCGGGGGAGGAGTCGAAGGTGACTGCTGCTGCAGGTGCTGTGCAGCTAGAATGTAATGATTAATTAGCTCCTGATCCACCAATGACTGCAAAATCATCCAGATGGGCGGTAGGGGATTTGTATGGTCTCCACCGTGTGGGTCGTCTCTTGGGGCCCCACCTCAACTGTCCCTCTCAGAGTGTAGATAGGTCCGGTGTACGCTGCACTACTAGCACCGAGGTGAATGACCCTTGCAGCTGAGTCCTCCCGCTGATCAAACACTAGTGAATGTACCCCCGAATGGACTAATGTCTCTGGTACTGGGTCCATCTGTAAACAAGATACAATATATGCCAAAAGAAAGACAACACAGTCCAGAAAAATACAGCAAGGGTGAGAAACCAATATATGAATCCAAAAACGACAACTATATACTCAAGCACAAACAATAGATTCATATAGGCATGTCTCATATAATCATCAACATGATAAACACATCACAGGATATCACAATACTAAAAGTAAAACACAAGGGCCTCGTGCCCAACAGTCATCGTTATTTTCAAAACGTATGCATGACACTTCCATATATATCATCTAACGTTTGATTCTTAATTTCCGGAAATCCCATCACCTTTCAACGAGCTGATCAGGCTCAAAATTCATTGACCCTCAGGCAACAATGACGAGCACCAACTTGCTAAACATAAGTACATGAATCCCATGAGATCTCATATGGCGCGCAAATCAGAGGTACTTACAATGTCTTCATGCCATACTATATTGTCCAACTCAAGGCACAATACGTTCTCACAACACGTATGACCCCATTGTTTATCAAGGCACAATGTTACACAATGACATAAGTCATCCCTAGGTTTCCTTGCCATCAAGGTCCCCTCATTTCAATGACACGTCTGCCAAAAACATATGCATGAGAAAACTTTTGTTTTCGTCAGTTTATCTGTGTCGTATCATTATTTCCCTGTTGAAGCATTAACGCTATCAACCACCATAACGTTTTTGACTCTTTTAGGTCTTTACCACATTTTCTCAAAACAGGACACTCGGTCCAAAACAG
The DNA here is from genome assembly GCA_039655645.1 of Ammopiptanthus mongolicus. Lineage (NCBI taxonomy): Eukaryota > Viridiplantae > Streptophyta > Magnoliopsida > Fabales > Fabaceae > Ammopiptanthus > Ammopiptanthus mongolicus. The sequence continues at coordinate 59,425,191 of CM077348.1, read as the reverse complement.
CTCAAACCCAAAAATCCCTATTTGATGCACCAGTCTCGGATTTTGGATTCTAAAGCATAAAAAAACGTCCCCAAGCCCACAGGACCACAAAGATTGTCCATGAGCTTACAGGACCAACACACTAACACGGATCCTTGATCCACGTGTTTTGAAGAACCCCAGAACCCCGACGTCTCGGTTTCTAGGTTCACCTTAAAAACCACTTTTTCTTTTTTTGAAATCCAAAACCAAAACCCAAAACTCCGAAGCTTATACCCAAAGCCTTCAGGACCAGTTTTCCATAAAACGATTTTTTGGTCAAAACCCACTTTTTCTCTTTTGAAATATTTCGGTAAACCACGAAACTTTGAAATATAGTTTGTGAAAACCTTTTCTTGGATAAAACAATTTATTTCGAAACAACATTTCCAAACGCACTTTTGCTTGAACTAGTTTACTTTATCACTTCAAAAACGATCGATGTCTCCAAAACGCACTTTTTATTTCTAAACCTTACTTTTCTCAACTAAAAACATTCTTTTTTCCTTTTTCCCCTTTATGTCAACTCATCTTTTAGTGAGGTAGATCGTATTCTTATTTATTTCCCAAAAGGCATTGGTTTCCTTTTTGTTTAGAAGAAAAACTTTGAAACTTTAATCCTTTTATTTCCTTATCCAACGTTCCAAGCTTTTTGAAGCTTTTAGCATTTCACGATTTTGGATCCTAACCGATGTTAAGTCCTTTAACACAATAATCATCGCGACATGCATAATATACATCCATTCACCATAATCAAACGCCATACAATAAAATCAGGCATAAATAGGTATTTTCAGGCATAAACAAATATGAGCAGGTAAAATTAAATCACTCAACATCAACCAAACACAGATAAATAATTACAATCCAAATACACAACACAGCATACAGCTGTCGGAATTGGAATTCCTTAGGTTTATCCCCTTACCTCTCGAAGCTTCCCAAGTAGTGATAAGTCGTCTGATCGATCCGAAAGTCGTTCGATTTCTCGTCCGATTACCCAACGATAACTACACACATACAATCAATCAAAGCATTAATACTAAATCACAAAAATTTCCCTAATCTCCTCCACCTAGGGTTCGGCCATAAGCTATGAAAATTAGCTAGGGAGGTCCAAAAATTTCTATCTCTTGGATTCATTACTCACTAAGTGTGATTAGACTAAATCAAAGCTTATTACACTAAAACTTCAACCAAAACTCTACTCACCCAACAATGGAGGGTTCGGCCACTTATACCCATTTGAGCTAGAGAGCTCTTTTGGTTTCAATTCCTTGGATTATGAAAGAAGACAATGAATCTAGCTCAAAGAAATTGGTTTGACAAAAAGGATTTTTCTACAAATTTTCATGAATTTTTGAAGTTTAAGCTTCAATTCCTAAACCTATCATGAACCATAGAAATCAATGGAGAAATATGGAGATTGAGAGCATAGGAATGGAGTTCATACCTCTTAGATTTTAAGGATGAGCAAAGGATCAACTTTGCTTCACAACTTCCTTGAAGAATCTTAAGAGAAATGGAGAGAAAAAATGGAGGAGAAAGTTGAAGGAGAAGAAAGAAAATGGAGAGTGAAAGATGAGGGGGGCGTGAGAATGAGAGAAGGAAGAGATAAGGAGGTTCCACACTTTTTGCCTCATCACGACACTTGGCACGCATTCCTAGATGACTTGACCTGATGTGACTTCAAGATTATCCATTAACGGGTGCTGGTAAATCCATATCTAGCTCCGTTCATCACCCGGTTTGAGATTACACCCGAATAGTTTATTACTATTCTGCTTTTTAGGGCGCGAAATCAATTTTAGAAAAATTATAGAGAATTCAATTCTAAGACTAACTGTCTCGTTCACGAGTCAAAATTAGGTCTTCTGAGTAGTAAAACATTACTGTCAGTGAAAAACCCAGACTGGGCTCCGTCTAAGTTTTCGACCCAAAATTTATCCGTAACTCCCTATGATAGCATAGAGCGTGACTATGGTCTCAGATTATTTTAATCCACTCTCTAGACCCTCCAATAAAATACAAACACATGAATACAGTTTATTGATATTAGAAAGCTCGAAAATTCGGGGTGTTACAATTACTATTTATATTATTACTCTAAGTATTTATTGACTAATATTTTAGGAAAATTTACATTTCTTCATATTTTATTTAAATATTTTTCTTGAGTTACTAATATAACGACGGGCGTTACAAAAAGCGCTCAGCTCGCACCCTAGACACATTGGCAGTGTCCCCCCATCAGCAGTGCGGATATCCGGAACTACCCTGACCCTCTGCAGGAGTACGTCAATCAACCTGCAACGGCTCATACTCTGAAGATGAGCTGGACAGCACCACCCGGCATCGCCTGTAGGTCCTCAGGTATTGCTCGGTCCTCCTCCACTGGCCTCGCAACACGAATCCTCTCCGACCGAATACATGCGATGTCGCTGGTGCCGCCCACATGTAGTCCCTCTCATGGCGTCTTGGCGAGTGCCACATCTGGGTGAACGATAGAAACTACACGACTTGGTAAGGCCCAATGATGTGCTCGCGGTGTGGAGCCCCACCTCTGAACAGCAGACTGATCGGCCCTGTGTAGACCGTCAGAAATGTAGAGGGATCCACCCGCCATCCCCGATTATCGTGATAGATGATCTCCAACTCCCCCAACACCGGCATCCTCGGGTCCATCGTCAAAAGCAGCAGGCTCATCGTCTTCACACGAATGAAGAACAGAAACAACAACATATAGAGAATAACAGGGAGATAAGAATACAATGCCATAAAATCGGTACGACAACCGTAACATAGTAAACATATACGACAAGTAGCACATATAGCAAACATAGTATATATAAAAAATATCTCACACATCCAAACATCTCTCGAGTCAAAACATGCAACAAGCACCCATCTCCATAGATTTCTTCCTCAGATCAAACCTCTAGACCAGGATACTAATCCCATGCAGCATGTCGGTTGAATCTCACAACATAAAGTTCCACACCAGAACAGGAGTTAGTTTGTCAAAGAAACCGAACCGCTCTCCATGACCAATAGGAGTGCATCCCCCTTATAAGCCCGGAACCGGGGTGTCTTGGTCGCCTCAGAACGTTAGCTTGGAACGTGGAAAGCTCAGGGATTAGTCGGGCAAACCCCATCCGTCACTGTAGATTACTCCCGAGATTGGCAACATCGGCAAGGTCACACACTGACCGCCCCTTCCGCTCTCCATACCCGAACTCAGGTACAACTAACCTCGCATGACATTGGCAACCCATACTACCGTCATACGGCTCCGCCACTTGGCCTCTATGATATGCAGCAAACAACCTCAGTGAGATGATATCTGATATGATCCAGAATGGTATGATCCAGATCCGGACCGCCTTGAAGTTTCAGGAAAAGGAATGGATATTGACGCCACACTCAAGATGTAGGTGAGAAGGTGAGTGATAAGTCATGTGTTTGATCGCCACAAGTTGCCTTGATAAGATCGGATTTAGTTCTTTTACCCAAGAACCCAAGGGAAGCTCTCACAATAGAGAAAACTCTTCAAATTTCATAATCCAAAACTAATTTGAGTAGTACATGAGTTCCCTATTTATAGGCTAAGCTTAAACTCTTGAGATACTAGGAATAAATTCCCACTACCATGCATTTACCTAGAAAGTAAGCATAAACATGATGATAAATCCCCACTAGCCACTATAATGACTTACAGCACTACTAGGAAGCATTTAGAGAGGCTAGGAGGACGCAAAAGGTCACCATAAAATTCAGCCTAAAAAATAGTACGAAAATTAAAAATAAAATGATAAAAATTGGACTTAATTATTATCTAATAAACCCACTAATAATTAATAGTCCACTAATCAACCCATGAATGCTTCTTGTCATGTGAATTGGGCTTTCCATTGTGTTGTCTTCAAGATGGATTCAAAGCATCTTCATCAAATTGAAGAAACGTAACCCATTGGTTATCCTTCAACCGAGCTTATCAAAGGAAACTTGAACCGGATCCGAACATGCTTCTTTCCACATGCTTAATGAATTCATGATCACATCAATATCGGATTCTCACGCCTAACACTCAGCAATAAACCAACACACGATGCCACGCATCAACACGGCCACCACCACGATACCACGCATCCACGAGCCAAATCTCCAACTTAACCAGCACAACACATCTCAACATGAAAACCCTCCACGGTATCAACTCGATTACACAGGCTCACAGCCACTCAACAGCTCAATATAGGCATACGATCATAGCATCACAACATATGCAATAACAGCAATAACAACAACATAGCAAGCATTGCATATCAACAACAAAGTAAGCATGTAGGCACGTATATAGGTAGCAATTAACAGAATCATCAGCGTAGCAGTCATACAACACATACCATCCTTGATCAACAGTTATCTAACCTAGGGTTCAAACTTAGCGGTGATAGCCCAAAGCAAACTATAGCTAGGGTTTAGGTACTTTATCGAGGCTCAACCTCTAGTAGGGTTTAGGGTTCCTCTACACATAGCAATATCAACAACTATGCTACTCTTGCTTTTCCGACGACAGCAGTACTCTTTCTCCCCATCTGAATTGTTGGCACGAACTTCGATACGATCACCCACACCTTCACATGTAGCTTAGAACGCCAAGAACACCCACGAACCACCTTGGTGCAGCCGCGGTTCCACCTCCAAACCTTGCACGTATGCAATAGTGTTAACCCTAAGGCAACCACAAAGCTCAAGAGCAAAGGTAGAAACTCGAAGAAACATGAAGAACACGTGTCAGGGATTCAAGTTTACCTTAGGCGAATTGAGAAATCAATCAATCGAAGTTGTAGATTTCGACGTCGCGATCACAATGATGTTGTCAAAATCTCGATTTGACATTCTGATCTCCCTCGAACTTGATTTCTCTTACTAGAAATCCAGAGCTTCTCTCTCTTACTTGCAAGAACTCAGAACACTTAAGCCATTTTCATGCAAAAGTGAGGAAGAGAAAGGAAAGCACTTAGTTGTTCTCCTGAGAATGCTTAAGCGTACAAAAAGGCCACGCTTTAGCGTGCCCACGCTTGAGCGTGGAGCCTTGTCCACTCTGCCTTTTACCTGGCTTAACACGTGTCACACATGCTTCAAAATTCATACCAGTTGGCAAACACACTCAACACACTTGAGCGTGCAACATGCCAACGTCCAAACGTTGGCACGCTTGAGCGTGCACTCTTCCCACACTTGAGCGTGCTGCTCAGCTGGGAAGAGCATTCCAAACTTCTGACTTCCCCAGTTTCTCGTGTTACACCTTAGGTACTTCCAGCCTGATTCAAGTCTATTCCTAAGCTTCCAAATAAGCCTTAAACTAACACACAATCTGCAACACCCTTTCTCGAGTGTCACATTCCCGAATGTTTATAAGGCTGAAAATATTGATTAATGCGGAAAATACCGTTTTTTTTTGTTTTTTTTTTTGTTTTTACAAGATGTAATGGGATTAGTAAAGGTAAATAATACTAATAAATGAACTTAGGTTCACCATGCATTTCTAGAACATACATACTGTACCAAAAACACAGAAACAGAAATAACAACATTACTATATAAAGACATAAGTCTAATGTATGACTGACATAAGAAATACAATAAGTACTAGGAGTCGTAGCTCCCAAAAGGTACTACAAAAAAACTGACATAGTCTGGCCGACAACAAAACTAAAACAGCAAAAAGAGTTTGCCTCCGCGCTCAAGGAAACTACTGAACTGAACTATCGTCACGTCCATCTGTTCAAGCAGGAACAACAAGTACCAGCAGAAAACATACAGATATGGTTGAGATTCCCGTTCATCAACACAACAAAACAACAGTAGTAAAAACAGGAGGACTCACCGGGTAACAGCGTACCCAACATGCTTACAAGAATTCTCAATATAAATCATGTTAAACAGTTAACAGCATAATATAAGGCATTCTTAAACAATATAGCGATGTATAACAGTAAATGTAAACATCAACAACCATGCAATGCAGTGCAATGTATATGACTCAATGACAATGTCACTGGGTACTACTCTGACCCCTACTCCATGGAGCTAACAAAACGTCGGAGAGAGTGAATGGGAGGACATGTTCCGATTTCTACCAGCCATGAGCAAGATGCTACAACATTCATAACGTGCACGTATCTGGCTTTACGGAAACACTCTCGACCAAACATGAAAAGTACGACATCTATTAGAGGATATCAGAGTATTGCACGGATTCGCCACGACAGAGAAGAATCACCAATTGGTCACATGTCAGCCCTTCCAACCCTGATACCTCTAAAAAAACCATTGTAGATCGTCACCGTAAGATTCGCACCCGCATCAAGGTGTAAGCTTAACTTATAGGCTCAAGGCCTTACAACTATGCAAATGAAATGCCAATGCTTAGACAAAGCAGATGCGAAAAAGCAATGTCTACCCCCCGGGTAAACCTCGAGTTCCACTAATGTTCTCTTCCTTAGGAACTATACGCATCTTTGAAAAAAAAAACCTTTATCCACAGGATAAATCTCGTGATCCCTCCGGTATTGAGTCATCACAAGACTGAAACAATTGAATGACTGATCGGGATCCGAATCACCGGTCCGTCATCGGACTACTGTTTCAAAACCCAAAACGTTTCATGTTTGTGTTTATGTCTTATGAAGTCATTGATGTACTAAGTCATCAATGGTATAGTATATGGTCTTGTTCCACCACATACCATACTTAATTAACCCTTGTCTTCAACTCTAAGTAACTTAGGTTTTTATACGTAAAACTTTACGAGTTGAGTTAAAAACTCCTTTGTAAACCAAAACAACTTCTCAATTGAAAACTCATTTGATTTGAAACAACTTTTGAACCACTTACTCTATTTTTAGCATTTTCTGAAAACATGAAATTCGCTTAGCGGAATTCCATTCGCTTAGCGAAAATGAGGTAGTAATACCTCCTTGGAGACTCCTCTGTATCGCTCGGCGAAACATAAATCGCGTAGCGAAATGTGTTGTATTCGCTTAGCGAATATGGATTCACTTAGCGAAAATGGAGGCGGTTACACCTCTTTTGAAACCCCTCCGGATCGCTCGGCAAAACAGAATTCGCATAGCGAAATTCTCTGGAATCACATAGCGAATATTAATTCGCTTAGCGAAAGTGAGGCAGTGATGCCCAACTTGGAATTCCTCTGTTTTCGCTTAGCGAAGGTAAATTCGCTTAGCGAAAAGTTGCCTTAAAACAAGACATTAACCTTATGGAACCAATTTGATTCTCTTCGTGAAAACACTTCTTGTCTCATTTTGAGTCATTTGATTAACTAGATGGACTAAAGATAAGGTATAAAACATGTTTCATTTTGGTGAAAACACTTTGAGATTTAATTCCATTTGATCTTTAGATCAAAGTCACTTAGGGTTTTTCTTTGAAAAACATAAGTTATTAAAACACTTTCCTTACTTGAAAACTTAATTTGCTCAAGAACTACACATTACCTTCCTTTTCTCTAGATCATGGCCAAAAGCCAACTATGCACCAATGTGAAGACTTACTTCACCAAACTAACCAAGTTATGGCTCACAAAACTTACACAATTATGATAACAATAAACATACATCATTGCATCATAATCAAGCACAAAAGTCCATACCTGATCTAGTGATCAAAGTAGGTTTTTCAACATACATGAAAATGATTTTCATTGAATCATCTCATCATCAACACATGCTAAAGTACACTACAGCATATTAAAGCATAAACTCATCATGACAATCTTGTTCCCCAAGAGAACTTAACAAAACTTAACAATTAAAATTGAACCCAAACTAAAGGGTTTCACCCACACATAAACTTAAACAACCATCTTCACTACCACCATCTTGGTGTGATGAGGTTCACCCCCCATACCTGTCGATGAGCAAATTCCCGGATCAAAGTCGGTTGATCGGTTTGTGAACCTCCTGACAATCGTCAACAACTACAACAACACAACAATCCAACATTAAACAATAATCAAGGCAAAACTCAACAATCCTAACAAAGAGGGTTTCGGCCTCCCTAGGGTAAAGAGGATAGGAATTGATCTTGGTTTTCCATTCATGGATTCAAAGGCAATAGGAAAGTTAAGGATGAAATCAAGTGTTAGAAATCAAAAATTGATGAAAAATACTATTCATCATCATCAAAAGGGTTCGGCCATATTGTGCTTTTTGAGCTATGCTGAGATTTGAATCATAAGCTCTTGGGTTTAGGTAGAGAATGATGAGGTGAGTTCAAAGAAATTGGTCTTACCTCAAAAGGATTTTTCTACAATTTCCTATGGATTTTCAAAGTTTTGGATCTAAGAAATTCTTTTCATGAAAAAGAAGTTTGATCTTGAAATAAAGAGAGATTCAAGAAGCTAAGAGATCATAGAAGTGATCTTATCTTAAAATTATGGAAGATTGCTCAAGGAATCAAGTGATTCCAACAAGAAATCAAGGAGCTTCAAGAACAACAATGGTGTTTCTTCAAGAGCAACTATGGTGTTCTAAAGGGGAGAGGGCTGTACGAAAATGAGGGGGCTGTGGGGCTGAGTTCAGCTCTTTAAAACCTCACTTAAGGGTAAAAAGGTCATTTGCCAAAAGGGTAAAATGGTAAAAGTGTAAAAGACTAAGGTTAGGGGCATTTTGGTCATTTTGCGTCCAGATATTTCCGAACGTCGTGACGACTCTGGCATACTCTCCCAAGTGTCCTGGGATGATGTGATAACAAGATTATCCGTTGGCGAGTCCCGATAAATCCATATGTGGCTCCTTTCGTCACCCGATTGAGGATTCCGCTCGAACGAAGGTTAGGGAGTGATTTTTCTGAAGTTTTTGTGAAATTTAACCAAAACGTAGAGAATCAAATTCTAAGACTTATTGTCTCGTTCACGGGTCCATCTGAAATCTCCTGAGCAGTAAAATCATACTGTCAGTGTAAAAACGCAGACCGGACTCCGTTTGAGTTTTCGACTCAAAACTTAATCGTAGCTTCCTACGATATCGTCGAGCATGACTATGGTCTCAGAATATTTTATTTCCATTCCTAAGACCTCGAATAAAATAAAGGCATTAAAATACTGAAGAATTAGAAAACGTGTAAATCGGGGCGTTACATAATCCATCAAAGCCCAAATCGAGGTTAACCAACTCGATTAGAGTTACAGAAATTCGGGATGTTGCATTACCACACCCTTTAAAGAAAATTTTGTCCCCGAAATTTCCTTTGCATACCTGAAAACAGAAATGGATATCTTTGGCGCATCTCAGCTTCACGTTCCCATGTTGAATCGCCAGTCACTAAGTCCTACTCCACTTTCACCAGAGGGATATGTTTGCCACGCAGTTCCTTGATCCTTCTATCTACTAACCGTACTGGTAAAGCCTCGTACTCAAGGTTCTCTTTCAGTTGGATTGATTCAGGCTCTAACACATGTGACGGATCAAGGTAATATTTTCTGAGATGGTATACATGAAAAACATCGTGTAGGTTAGAAATATTGGGTGGTAAGGCTGTCTGATAGGCTACGGGACCGATTAGGCGAAGAATTTGAAATGGTCCTATAAACTTAGATGTAATCTTTTTGGATTTGATTGCCCGGTCCACTCCAGTTCTTGGGGTAACTCTCATGAGGACGTGGTCTCCCTCTTGGAACTCCAAGGGTCTCCTCCTCTTTTCGTCACAACTTTTTTGCCTATCCCTTGCGGTCTTCATCTTTTCCCGCATCACACGTGTAACACTCATTCTCGAGTGTCACATTCCCGAACGATTATAAGGCCGAAAATAATATTATTGCAGAAAATACAAGTTTTTTTCTTCTTTCGCAATGATGTAATGAGATTTTCCAAATGAATAATAAAAATAAACTTATGTTCACCATGCATTTATAAGAATCATTCAGAAGTAAACTGCAGAAATAGAAACAATACTGAATACAAACATAGGTCCAAGCCTAATTGAAAATAATTACATAAGTAAGTACTAGGAGTCACAGCTTGTCAAAAGGTACAATTGACAACAGGACACACCATGGCCAAAACAAAAACAACATAAGGAGTCCCCCTCCGGACTCAAGGTAGACGTTGAGCTGAGTCGTGAGATGACCCCACATATGTAAATATATACGAAATTATCCCATTGGCTGCTGATATGATCCAAATCCGGACCGCCCTGAAGTTTCAAGAAAAGGAATGGTTATTGACACCACACTCAAGATGTAGGTGAGAAGGTGAGTGATAAGTCATGTGTTTGATTGCCACAAGTTGCCATGATAAGATCAGATTTAGTTCTTTTACCCAAGAACCCAAGGGAAGCTCTCACAAAAGAGAAAACTCTTCAAATTTCATTAATCTTCCAAAACTGATTTGAGTAGTACATGAGTTCCCTATTTATAGGCTAAGCTTAAACTCTTGAAGTCGTAAAAAGAAAACTCTTGAAATACAAGGAATAAATTCCCACTACCATGCATTTAACTAGAAAGTAATCATAAACATGATAATAAATTCCCACTAGCCACTATAATGACTTAGAGCACTCCTAGGAAGCATTTAGTGAGGCTAGGAGAATACAAAAGGTCATCAGAAAATTCAACCTAAAAAATAGTACGAAAATTAAAAATAAAATGATAAAAATTGGACTTAATTATTATCTAATAAACCCACTAATAATAGTTCACTGTTCATCCCATGAATGCTTCTTGTCATGTGAATTGGGATTTCCAATGTGTTTGTCTTCAAGATGGACTCAAAGTATCTTCATCAAATTGAAGGAAAGTAACCCATTGGTTATCCTTCAAGCGGGTTCTTGTTACTAGATCAAAGGAAACTTGAACCGGATCCGAATATGCTTCTTTCCACATGCTCAAGCCATCCATGTTCCTATCAGCTGCACAACGTTCTCAATGCTCTGATACCACCAAAATGAGACGACCCTCCTTTCTATGAAGGATAATCCCAATATTTCCAAACTTATATTATTAACTATGCCTAACCGTATTAAAGCGATAGCGTGGTATTCAAACAATGTAGCGGAAACAAATGCGTTAAAGCATGCAGACATACGGAAGCATAGATCACATCACACCAAAGTAAACGCAGATAAAGAAATATACATATACCATGCATAACCTAGCCTGATCAGTAAGGCACTATACATACGTATACAAACTGTACAAGACAAAACCAAAAGAAATGAAAGGTATATCCACAGATAAAAGAAGAAAGGAGTCTCAGAACTCGCCAACACTCCCAACCAACTCTCAAAATACATCAAATGTTCACCACTCAGCCCTAGAGACGCACTGGCAGGTACTCACCATCAGTGATGAGGAAGCCCTGAACTACCCAGTCCCTCTTTGTGAGTACGCTTATAAACCCGCGTAGGCTTATACTCGGACGAGGAACTTGAAATGACGATACGACGCCTCCTGTAGGCCCTCAGGTACTGCTCGGTACGCCTCCTCTGACCTCTGTAGACGTAGCCTCGCCTACTGGATACCACTGATGACTATAGCGCTGCCTAGAGATAATCCTGTTCTCTCTGCCTCGGTGGGTGCCAGATCCTGGGAGAGGAAAGAAACTGCACGACTCCGAACGGTCCTATCTTGTCCTCCACGTGCGATTCCCCTCCCCTGAAGAGAATGCTCACAGGTCCAGTGTAGACCATCAAGTAGGTAGAGGGGTCCACGCGCCACCTTCCCTGGTCATGGTAGACGTTCTCAATCAGCCCCAGTACCGGCATCCTCGGTATCGACAAGATAAAGGTATCAGAGCGGAAATCCCCAGTACGGTGTGGTTTGGGGACGAACCAAGCTAAAGCTGGTTGGCATGTAACAACCAGGGCTGACAAGGACGGGGAGTTATCGCCGGTGCATGAGGCACGAACAAGGAGTGGCTCCAAGCAGGCTTCTTGGCGGAGGGACACATGAATTAACCGATTCACAACGGAATGAGAGGGATCTTGAGGCTGTGCTGGTATGGGGCTGTATAGTTGAAGGAAGGCTTATAAGAATTGGTTGGTGCTACCTATATCGACAAAATGCTTCTTCTTTTCGGGAGCCCAGAACATAAGAACTCCATAGTTAAGCATACTTGACTTGGAGCACTTATGGGATGGGTGACCTTCTGGAAGTTTCCCCGAAAGCCTATGAGTGAGGATAAAGCACGCTGAAAAGACCCGTGTTGGTTTGTGGTGACAATAGGCAATACTGAAAGTAGTCCTTGTCATTACAAATGGTATCAGATTGGACCTCCCCAGTACAGTGTGGTTCGGGGACGAACCAAGCTAAAGCTGGTTAGCATGTAACACTCGGGGCTGACGAGGGCGGGGAGTGATCATCGGTGCATGAGGCACGAACAAGGAGCGGCTCCTCCCAAGCTTCTAGGCGCAGGGACACATAACTGAACCGATTCACACCGGAATGAGAGGGATCTTGAGCTGTGCAGGTATGGGACTGTACAGTTGAAGGAAGATTTATAAGAATTGATTGGTACTAACTGAATCCGCAAAATGCATCTTTTTTTCAGGAGCCCAGAACATAAGAACTCCATAGTTAAGCGTACTTGACTTTGAGCACTTATGGGATGGGTGACCTTCTGGGAAGTTTCATAAAAGCGTGTGAGTGAGGACACAACATGCTGAAAAGACCCGTGTTGATTTGTGGGGACAGTCGGCAATCCTTAAAGCAGTCCGGGCCATTAGAAATGGTATCAGAGCGAAAATCCCTAGTACGGTGTGGTTCGGGGACCAACCAAGCTAAAGCTGGTTGGCATGTAACAACTGGGGCTGACGAGGGCGGGGTGTGATCGCCGGTGCAAGAGGCACGAACAAGGAGCGGCTCCTGCCAGGCTTCTAGGCGCAAGGACACATAGATGAATCGATTCACACCGGAATGAAAAGGATCCTGAGGCTGTGTAGGTATGGGACTGTACAATTGAAGGAAGATTTATAAGAATTGATTGGTACTAACTAAACCCACAAAATGCATCTTCTTTACGGGAGCCCAGAACATAAGAACTCCGTAGTTAAGCGTACTTGATTTGGAGCACTTATGGGATGGGCGACCTTCTGGGAAGTTTCCCAGAAAGCTGAGTGAGGACAAAGCACGCTGAAAAGACCCGTGTTGGTTTTTGAGGACAGTCGACAATCCTGAAAGCAGTCCGGGCCGTTAGAAATGGTATCAGATTGGATCTCTCCCAGTACAATGTTGTTCGGGAACGAACCAAACGGAAGCTGGTGGGCATGTAACACCCGGGGCTGACGAGGGCGGAGAATGATCGCCGGTGCGTGACACAGTGACAAGGAGCGGCTCCGAGCAGGCTTCTAGGCGGAGGGACACATGAATGAACCGATTCACACCGGAATGAAAGGGATCTTGAGGCTGTGCTGGTATAGGACTGTACAGTTGGAGGAAGGCTTATAAGAATTGGTTGGTGCTACCTATACCGACAAATGCTTCTTCTTTTCGGCAGCCCAGAACATAAGAACTCCATAGTTAAGCGTACATGACTTGGTGCATTTATGGGATGGGTGACCTTCTGGAAGTTTCCCCGAAAACGTGTGAGTGAGGACAGAGCACGCTGAAAAGACCCGTGTTGGTTTTTGAGGACAGTCGTCAATCCTGAAAGTAGTCCGTGTCATTAGAAATGGTATCATAGCGGACCTCTCAGTACGGTGTGGTTCGGGAACGAACCAAACGGAAGCTGGTGGGCATGTAACACCCGGGGCTGACGAGGGCGGAGAGTTATCGCTGGGGCATGAGGCACGAACAAGGAGCGACTCTTCCCAGGCTTTTAGCCGCAGGGACACATAGCTGATCCGATTCACACCGGAATGAGAGGGATCCTGAGGCTGTGCAGGTGGACTGTACAGTTGAAGGAAGATTTATAAGAATTGATTGGTACTAACTAAACCCACAAAATGCATCTTCTTTTCGGAAGCCGAGAACATAAGAACTCCATAGTTAAGCGTACTTGACTTGGAGCACTTATGGGATGGGTGACCTTTTGGGAAGTTTCCTAAAAAGCGTGTGAGTGAGGACACAACACGCTGAAAAGACCCGTCTTGATTTTTGGGGACAGTTGGCAATCCTAAATGTAGTCTGGGCCGTTAGAAATGGTATCAGAGCAGACATCCCTAGTACGTTGTGGTTCGGGGAAGAACCAAGCTAAAGCTGGTTGGCATGTAACACCCAGGGTTGACGAGGGTGGGGAGTGATCGCTGGTGCATGAGGCACGAACAAGAAGCTGTTCCTGCCAGGCTTCTAGGCGCAGGGACATATAGCAGAACCGATTCACACCGGAACGGGAGGGATCCTGAGGCTGTGCAGGTATCGGACTAAACAGTTGAAAGAACATTTATAAGAATTGATTGGTACTGCCTAAACCCACAAAATGCATCTTCTTTTCGGGAGCCCAGAACATAGGAACTCCATAGTTAAGCATGCTTGACTTGGAGCACTTATGGAATAGGTGACCTACTGGGAAGTTTCCCAGAAAGCGTGTGAGTGAGGACAAAACACGTTGAAAAGACCCGTGCCGGTTTGTCAGGACAGTCAGCAATCGTAAAAGCAGTCCGGGCCGTTAGAAATGGTAACAGAGCGGACCTTTCCCATTACGGTGTGGTTCGAGAACGAACCAAATGGTAGCTGGTGGGCATGTAACACCCGGGGCTGATGAGGGCGGGGAGTGATCACCGGTGCATGAGACACGGACAAGGAGCGGCTCCTGACAGGCTTCTAGGCGGAGGGACACATGACTGAATCGATTCACACCGGAATGAGAGGGATCCCGAGACTGTACAGATATGGGACTGTACATTTGCAGGAAGGCTTATAAGAATTGATTAGTACTACCTACACCCACAAAATTCATCTTCTTTTCGAGAGCCCAGAACATAAGAACTCCGTAGTTAAGCGGGCTTGACTTGGAGCACTTATGGGATGGGGTGACCTTCTGTGAAGTTTCCCAGAAAGCGTGTGAGTGAGGACAAAGGACATTGAAAAGACCCGTGTTGGTTTGTGACGACAGTCGGCAATCCTGAAAGCAGTCCGGCCCGTTAGAAATGGTATCAGAGTGGACCTCTCCCAGTATGGTATGGTTCTGGGACGTACCAAACGGAAGCTAGTGGGAATGTAACACCCGGGGCTAACGAGGGAGGGGTTTGATCGCCGGGGCATAAGACATGGAGAAGGAGCGGCTCCTGGCAGGCTTCTAGGCGGTGGGACACATGAATGATTCGATTCACACCGGAATAAGAGGGATCTTGAGGCTGTGTTGGTTTGGGACTGTACAGTTGAAGGAAGGCTTATAAGAATTGATTTGTACTACCTATACCAACAAATTGCATCTTCATTTCGGGAGCTCAGAACATAAGAATTCCATAGTTAAGATTACTTGACTTGGAGCACTTATAGGATGGGTGACCTTCTAGGAAGTTTCCCAGAAAGCGTGTGGGTGAGGACAAAGCACGCTGAAAAGACCCATGTGGGTTTTTGAGGATAGTCGCCAATCCTGAAATCAGTCTGGGCCGTTAGAAATGGTATCAGAGCGAACCTTTCCCAGTATGGTGCGGTTCGGGAACGAACCAAACGGAAGATGGTGGGCATGTAACACTCGGGGCTGACGAGGGCGGGGAGTGATCGCCGTTGCGTGAGACATAGACAAGGAGCGGCTCCTGGCCGGCTTCTAGGCGGAGGGACACATGAATTAACCGATTCACACCAGAACGAGAGGGATCTTGAGGCTGCGCTGGTATTGGACTGTACAGTTGAAGGAAGGCTTATAAGAGTTGGTTGGTGCTACCTATACCGACAAAATGCTTCTTCTTTTCGGGAACCCAGAACATAAGAACTCCATAGTTAAGCGTACTTGACTTGGAGCACTTATGGGATGGGTGACCTTTTGGAAGTTTCCCCGAAAGCGTGTGAGTACAAAGCACGCTGAAAAGACCCGTGTTGGTTTGTGGGGACAGTCGACAATCCTGAAAGTAGTCCGTGTCATTAGAAATGGTATCAGAGCGGACCTCTCCCAGTACGGTGTGGTTCGGGAACGAACCAAACAGAAGCTGGTGGGCATGTAACAACCGGGGCAGACGACGGCGGGGAGTGATCGCCGGTGCATGAGGCATGAAAAAGGAGCGGCTGCTCCCAGGCTTCTAGGCGCAGGGACACATAGCTGAACCGATTCACACCGGAATGAGAGGGATCCTGAGGCTGTGCAGGTATGGGACTGTACAGTTGAAGGAAGATTTATAAGAATTGATTGGTACTAGCTAAACCCACAAAATGCATCTTCTTTTCGGGAGCCCAGAACATAAGAACTCCGTAGTTAAGCGTGCTTGACTTCGAGCACTTATGGGATGGGTGACCTGCTAGGATGTTTCCGAGAAAGCGTGTGAGTGAGGACAAAGCAAGCTGAAAAGACCCATATTGGTTTCTGGGGACAGTCGGCAATCCTGAAAGCAGTCCGTGCCATTATAAATGGTATCAGATTGGGCCTCTCCGAGTACGGTGTGGTTCAGGGACAAAGCAAGCTAAAGCTGGTAGGCATTTAACACACAGGGCTGACGGGGGCAGGGAGTGATCGCTGATGCATGAGACACAGGCAAGGAGCGGCTCCTGGCAGGCTTCTTGGCGGAGGGACACATGAATGAACCAATTCACACCAGAATGAGAGGGATCCCAAGACTATACAGATATGTGACAGTACAGTTGCAGGATGGCTTATAAGAATTGATGGATGCTACCTATACCCACAAAATGCATCTTCATTTAGGGAGCCCAGAACATAAAATCTCCGTCGTTAAGCGTGCTTGACTTGGAGCACTTATGGGAAGGTTGACCTACTGGGAAGTTTCCTAAAAAGCGTGTGAGTGAGGACACAACACGCTGAAAAGACCCGTGTTGATTTGTGGGTACAGTCGGCAATCCTTAAAGCAGTCCGGGCCGTAAGAAATGGTATCAGAGCAGACCTCTCCCAGTACGGTGTGGTTCAGGCACAAACCAAACGGAAGCTGGTGGGCATGCAACACCCGGGGCTGACGAGGGCGGGGAGTGATCACCGGTGCATAAGACACAGACAAGGAGCGGCTCCAGGCAGGCTTCTAGGCAGAGGGACACATGAATGAACCGATTGACACCGGAATGAGAGGGATCCCAAGACTATACAGATATGGGAGTGTACAGTTGAAGGAAGGCTTATAAGAATTGATTGGTACTACCTATACCCACAAAATGCATCTTCATTTCGGGAGCCCAGAACGTAAGAATTCCGTAGTTAAGTGTGCTTGATTTGGAGCACTTATGGGATGGTTGACATTCTGGGAAGTTTCTTATAAAGCGTGCGAGTGGGGACACAACACGCTGAAAAGACCCGTGTTGATTTGTGGGGACAGTCAGAAATCCTTAAAGCAGTCCGGGCCGTTAGAAATGGTATCAGAGCGAACCTCCCCAGTACGGTGTGGTTCAGAGACGAACCATGCTAAAGCTGGTTGGCATTTAACACCCGAGGCTGACAAGGGTGGGGAGTGATCCCCGGTGCATGAGGCACGAACAAGGAAGGGGCTCCTGGCTGCTTCTATGGGGAGGGACACATGGATGAATCGATTCACACCGAATTGAGAGGGATCCTAGGGCTGTGCAGGTATGGGACAGTACAGGTGAAGGAAGATTTATAAGAATTGATTGGTACTAGCTAAACCCACAAAATACATCTTCTTTTCGGGAGCCCAGAACATAAGAACTCTGTCGTTAAGCGTGCTTGACTTAGAGCACTTATTGGATAGGTGACCTTCAGGGAAGTTTCCCAGAAAGCGTGTGAGTGAGGACAAAGCACGCTGAAAAGACTCGTGTTGGTTTTTGAGGACAGTCGACAGTGCTGAATGCAGTCCGGGCCGTTAGAAATGGTATCAGAGCGGACCTCTCCCAGTATGGTGTGGTTCGGGAACGAACCAAACGGAAGCTGATAGGCATGTAACACCCGGGGCTGACGAGGGTGGGAGTGATCGCCGGTACGTGAGACACAGACAAGGAGCGGCTCCTGGCAGGCTTCTAGGCGGAGGGACACATGAATGAACCGATTCACACCGGAATGAGAGGGATCCCGAGACTGTACAGATATGGCGCTATACAGTTGAAGGAAGGCTTATAAGAATTGATTGGTACTACCTATACCCACAAAATGTATCTTCTTTTCGGGAGCCCAGAACATAAGAGCTCCGTAGTTAAGCGTGCTTGACTTGGAGCACTTATGGGATGGGTGACCTTCTGGGAAGTTTCCTAAAAAGCGTGTGAGTGAGGAAACAACACTCTGAAAAGACCCGTGTTGATTTGTGGGGACAGTCGGCAGTCCTTAAAGCAGTTCGGGCCGTTAGAAATGGTATTAGAGTAGACCTCCCCATTATGGTGTGGCTCGGGGACGAACCTAGCTAAAGCTGGTTGGCATGCAACTCCCGGGGATGACGAGGGCGGGGAGTGATCGCCGGTGCATGAGGCACGAACAAGGAGCGGCTCCTGGCAGGCTTCTAGGCGGAGGGACACATGAAATAACCGATTCACATCGGAATGAGAGGGATCTTGAGGCTGTGCTGGTATAGGACTGTACAGTAGAAGGAAGGCATATAAGAGTTGGTTGGTGCTACCTATACCGAGAAAATGCTTCTTCTTTTCGGGAACCCAGAAGTAAGAACTCCATAGTTAAGCGTACTTGACTTGGAGCACTTATGGGATGGGTGACCTTTGGGAAGTTTCCCCGAAAGCGTGTGAGTACAAAGCACGCTGAAAAGACCCATGTTGGTTTGTGGGGACAGTTGACAATCTTGAAAGTAGTCCGTGTCATTAGAAATGGTATCAGAGCGGACCTCTCCCATTACGGTGTGGTTCGGGAACGAACCAAATGGAAGCTGGTGGGAATGTAACACCCGGGGCTGACGAGGGCGGGGAGTGATCGCCGGTGCATGAGGCACGGACAAGGAGCGGCTCCTCCCAGGCTTCTAGGCGTAGGGACACATAGCTGAACTGATTCACACCGGAATGAGAGGGATCCTGAGACTGTTCAGGTATGGGACTGTACAGTTGCAGGAAGATTTATAAGAATTGATTGGTACTAACTGAACCCACAAAATGCATCTTCTTTTCGGAAGCCCAGAACATAAGAACTCCATAGTTAAGCGTACTTGAATTGGACCACTTATGGGATGGGTGACCCTCTGGGGAGTTTCCTAAAAAGCGTGTGAGTGAGGACACAACACGCTGAAAAGACCCGTTTGATTTTTGGGGACAGTTGGCAATCCTTAAAGCAGTCTGGGCCGTTAGAAATGGTATCAGAGCGGACCTCCCTAGTACATTGTGGTTCGCGGACGAACCAAGCTAAAGCTGGTTGGCATGTAACACCCGGGGTTGATGAGGGTGGGGAGTGATCGCCTGTGCATGAGGCACGAACAAGAAGCGGCTCCTGCCAGGCTTCTAGGCGCAGGGACACATAGCTGGACCGATTCACACCGGAACGAGAGGGATCTTGAGGCTATGCAGGTATGGGACTATACAGTTGAAAGAAGATTTATAAGAATTGGTTGGTACTGCCTAAACCCACAAAATGCATCTTCTTTTCGGGAGCCCAAAACATAAGAACCCATAGTTAAGCGTGCTTGACTTGGAGCACTTATGGGATAGGAGACCTTATGGGAAGTTTCCCCGAAAGCGTGTGAGTGAGGACAAAACACGTTGAAAAGACCCGTGCCCGTTTGTCAGGGCAGTCAGCAATCGTAAAAGCAATCCGGGCCGTTAGAAATGGTAACAGAGCTGACCTTTCCCATTACGGTGTGGTTCGAGAACGAACGAAACGGTAGCTGGTGGGCATGTAACACTTGGGGCAGACGAGGGCGGGGAGTGATCACCGGTGCATGAGACCCAGACAAGGAGCGGCTCCTGGCAGGCTTCTAGGCCGAGGGACACATGAATGAACCGATTCACACCGGAATGAGAGGGATCCAGAGACTGTACAGATATGGGACTGTACATTTGCAGGAAGGCTTATAAGAATTGATTAGTACTACCTATACCCGAAAAATTAATCTTCTTTTCGAGAGCCCAGAACATAAGAACTCCGTAGTTAAGCGTGCTTGACTTGGAGCACTTATGGGATGGGGTGACCTTTTGTGAAGTTTCCCAGAAAGCGTGTGAGTGAGGACAAAGGACTTTGAAAAGACCCGTGTTTGTTTGTGACGACAGTCGGCAATCCTGAAACCAGTCCGGCCCGT
Source organism: Ammopiptanthus mongolicus (assembly GCA_039655645.1). NCBI lineage: Eukaryota > Viridiplantae > Streptophyta > Magnoliopsida > Fabales > Fabaceae > Ammopiptanthus > Ammopiptanthus mongolicus. The sequence goes on along the minus strand of CM077348.1, from coordinate 59,404,869 downwards.
TAGAAATGGTATCAGATTGGACCTCTCCCAGTATGGTATGGTTCTGGGACGTACCAAATGGAAGCTAGTTGGAAAGTAACACCCGGGGCTAATGAGGGAGGGGAGTGATCGCCGGGGCATAAGACATGGAGAAGGAGCGGCTCCTGGCAGGCTTCTAGGCGGAGGGACACATGAATGATCCGATTCACACCGGAATGAGAGGGATCTGAGGCTGTGCTGGTATGGGACTGTACAGTTGAAGGAAGGCTTTTAAGAATTGATTGGTACTACCTATACCAACAAATTGCATCTTCATTTCTGGAGCCCAGAACATAAGAATTCCATAGTTAAGCGTACTTGACCTGGAGCATTTATGGGATGGGTGACCTTCTAGGAAGTTTCCCAGAAAGCACGTGAGTGAGGACAAAGCACGCTGAAAAGAACCGTGTTGGTTTTTGAGGCCGTTAGAAATGGTATCAGAGCGAACCTCTCCCAGTAGGGTGTGGTTCGGGAACGAACCAAAAGGAAGCTTGTGGGCATGTAACACCCGGGGGTGACGAGGGTGGGGAGTGATCGCCGGTGCGTGAGACACAGACAAAGAGCGGGTCCTGGCAGGCTTGTAGGCGGGTTGACACATGAATTAACCGATTCACACCAGAATGAGAGGGTTCTTGAGGCTGTACTGGTATAGGACTGTACAGTTGAAGGAAGGCTTAAAAGAATTTGTTGGTGCTACCACTACCGACAAAATGCTTCTTCTTTTCGGGAACCTAGAAAATAAGAACTCCATAGTTAAGCGTACTTGACTTGGAGCACTTATGGGATGGGTGACCTTTTGGAAGTTTCCCCAAAATCGTGTGAGTGAGGACAAAGCACGCTGAAAAGACCCGTGTTGGTTTTTGGGGACAGTCGACAATCCTGAAAGTAGTCCGTGTCATTAGAAATGGTATCAGAGCGGACCTCTCCCAATACGGTGTGGTTCGGGAACGAACCAAACGGAAGCTGGTGGGCATGTAACACTCGAGGCTGACGAGGGCGGGGAGTGATCGCCGGTGCACGAGGCACGAACAAGAAGCGGCTGCTCCCAGGCTTCTAGGCGCAGGGACACATAGCTGAACCGATTCACACCGGAATGAGAGGGATCCTGAGGCTGTTCAGGTATGGGACTATACAGTTGAAGGAAGATTTATAAGAATTGATTGGTACTAGCTAAACCCACAAAATGCATCTTTTTTTCGGGAGCCCAGAACATAAGAACTCCGTAGTTATGCGTGCTTGACTTCGAGCACTTATGGGATGGGTGACCAACTAGGAAGTTTCCCAGAAAGCGTGTGAGTGAGGACAAAGCAAGCTGAAGAGACCCATATTGGTTTGTGGGGACAGTCGGCAATCCTGAAAGCAGTTCGTGCCATTACAAATGGTATTAGAGCGGGCCTCTCCGAGTACGGTGTGGTTCGGGGACAAAGCAAGCTAAAGCTGGTTGGCATTTAACACCCAGGGCTGACGGGGGCAGGGAGTGATCGCTGATGCATGAGACACAGACAAGGAGCGGGTCCTGGCAGGCTTCTTGGCGGAGGGACACATGAATGACCCAATTCACACCAGAATGAGAGGGATCCAGAGACTGTACAGATATGGGACTGTACAGTTGTAGGAAGGCTTATAAGAATTAATGGGTACTACCTAGACCCACAAAATGCATCTTCATTTAGGGAGCCCAGAACATAAAAGCTTTAAAGTTAAGAGTGCTGGACTTGGAGCACTTATGGGATGGTTGACCTTCTGGAAAGTTTCCTAAAAAGCGTGTGAGTGAGGACACAACACGCTGAAAAGACCCGTGTTGATTTGTGGGGACAGTCGGCAATCCTTAAAGAAGTTCGGACCGTTAGAAATGGTATCAGAGCGGACCTCTCCCAGTACGGTGTGGTTCAGGTACGAACCAAACGGAAGCTGGTGGGCATGTAACACCCGGGGCTGACGAGGGCGGGGAGTGATCGCCGGTGCATGAGACACAGACAAGGAGCGGCTCCTGGCAGGCTTCTAGGCGGAGGGACACATGAATGAACCGATTGACACCGGAATGAGAGGGATCCCAAGATTATACAGATATGGAACTGTACAGTTGATGGAAGGCTTATAAGAATTGATTGGTACTACCTATACCCACAAAATACATCTTCATTTCGGGAGCCCAGAACGTAAAAACTCCGTAGTTAAGCATGCTTGACTTGGAGGACTTATGGGATGGTTGACATTCTGGGAAGTTTCCTATAAAGCGTGTGAGTGAGGACACAACACGCTGAAAAGACCCGTGTTGATTTGTGGGGACAGTCAGCAATCCTTAAAGCAGTCCGGGCCGTTATAAATTGTATCAGAGCAGACCTCCCCTGTACGGTGTGGTTCGGAGACGAACCTAGCTAAAGCTGATTGGCATTTAACACTCGGGGCTGACGAGGGTGGGGAGTGATCCCCGGTGCATGAGGCACGAACAAGGAAGGGGCTCCTGGATGGCTTGTAGGCGGAGGGACACAAGGATGATCCGATTCACACCGGAATAAGAGGGATCCTGAGGCTGTGCAGGTATGGGACTGTACAGTTGAAGGAAGATTTATAAGAATTGATTGGTACTAGCTAAACCCATAAAATGCATCTTCTTTTCGGGAGCCCAGAACATAAGAACTCCGTCGTTAAGCGTGCTTGACTTGGAGCACTTATGGGATAGGTGACCTTGTGGGAAGTTTCACCGAAAGCGTGTGAGTGAGGACAAAACACATTGAAAAGACTCGTGTCAGTTTGTCAGGACAGTCCGCAATCGCAAAAGCATTCCGGGCCGTTAGAAATGGTAACAGAGCTGACCTTTCCCATTACGGTGTGGTTCGAGAACGAACCAAACGGTAGCTGGTGGGCATGTAACACCCGGGGCTGACGAGGGCGGGGAGTGATCACTGGTGCATGAGACCCAGACAAGGAGCGGCTCCTGGCAGGCTTCTAGGCGGAGGGACACATGAATGAACCGATTCACACCGGAATGAGATGGATCCAGAGACTGTACAGATATGGGACTGTACATTTGCAGGAAGGCTTAAAAGAATTGATTAGTACTACCTATACCCAAAAAATTCATCTTCTTTTCGAGAGCCCAGAACATAAGAACTCCGTAGTTAAGCGTGCTTGACTGGGAGCACTTATGGGATGGGGTGACCTTCGGTGAAGTCTCCCAGAAAGCGTGGGAGTGAGGACAAAGGACGTTGAAAAGACCCATGTTGGTTTGTGATGACAGTCGGCAATCCTGAAAGCCGTCCGGCCCGTTAGAAATGGTATCAGAGTGGACCTCTCCCAGTATGGTATGGTTCTGGGACGTACCAAATGGAAGCTGGTGGGAAAGTAACACCCGGGGCTAACGAGGGAGGGGAGTGATCGCCGGGGCATAAGACATGGAGAAGGAGCAGCTCCTGGCTGGCTTCTAGGCGGAGGGACACATGAATGATCCGATTCACACTGGAATGAGAGGGATCGTGAGGCTGTGCTGGTATGGGACTGTACAGTTGAAGGAAGACTTATAAGAATCGATTGGTACTACCTATACCAACAAATTGCATCTTCATTTCGGGAGCCCAGAACATAAGAATTCCATAGTTAAGCGTACTTGACTTGGAGCACTTATGGGATGGGTGACCTTCTAGGAAGTTTCCCAGAAAGCATGTGAGCGAGGACAAAGCACGCTGAAAAGAACCGTGTTGGTTTTTGAGGACAGTCGCCAATCCTGAAAGCAGTCCGGGCCGTTAGAAATGGTATCAAAGTGAACCTCTCCCAGTACGGTGTGGTTCGGGAACGAACCAAACGGAAGCTGGTGGGCATGTAACACCCGGGGCTGACGAGGGCGGGGAGTGATCGCCGGTGCTCGAGACACTGACAAGGAGCGGATCCTGGCAGGCTTCTAGGCGGATTGACACATGAATTAACCGATTCACACCGGAAAGAGGGGGTTCTTGAGGCTGTACTGGTATAGGACTGTACAGTTGAAGGAAGGCTTATAAGAATTTGTTGGTGCTACCAATACCGACAAAATGCTTCTTCTTTTCTGGAACCCAGAAAATAAGAACTCCATAATTAAGCGTACTTCACTTGGAGCACTTATGGGATGGGTGACCTTTTGGAAGTTTCGCCAAAATCATGTGAGTGAGGACAAAGCACGCTGAAAAGACCCGTGTTGGTTTGTGGGGACAGTCGACAATCCTGAAAGTAATCCGTGTCATTAGAAATGGTATCAAAGCGGACCTCTCCCAGTACGGTGTGGTTCGGGAACGAACCAAACGGAAGCTGGTGGGCATGTAACACCCGAGGCTGACGAGGGCGGGGAGTGATCGCCGGTGCATGAGGCACGAACAAGGAGCAGCTTCTCCCAGGCTTCTAGGCGCAGGGACACATAGCTGAACCGATTCACATCGAAATGAGAGGGATCCTGAGGCTGTGCAGGTATGGGACTGTACAGTTGAAGGAAGATTTATAAGAATTGATTGGTACTAGCTAAACCCACAGAATGCATCTTCTTTTCAGGAGCCCAGAACATAAGAACTCCGTAGTTATGCGTGCTTGACTTCGAGCACTTATGGGATGGGTGACCAACTAGGAAGTTTCCCAGAAAGCGTGTGAGTGAGGACAAAGCAAGCTGAAAAGACCCATATTGGTTTGTGGGGACAGTCGGCAATCTTAAAAGTAGTTCGTGCTATTACAAATGGTATTAGAGCGGGCCTCTCCGAGTATGGTGTGGTTCAGGGACAAAGCAAGCTAAAGCTGGTTGGCATTTAACACCCAGGGCTGACGGGGGCAGGGAGTGATCGCTGATGCATGAGACATAGACAAGGAACGGCTCCTAGCAGGCTTCTTGGCGGAGGGACACATGAATGAACCGATTCACACCGGAATGATAGGGATCCCAAGACTGTACAGATATGGGACTGTACAGTTGCAGGAAGGCTTATAAGAATTGATGGGTACTACCTAGACCTACAAAATGCATCTTCATTTAGGGAGCCCAGAACATAAAAACTCCGAAGTTAAGCGTGCTGGACTTGGAGCACTTATGGGATGGTTGACCTTCTGGGAAGTTTCCTAAAAAGCGTGTGAGTGAGGACACAACACGCTGAAAAGACCCGTGTTGATTTGTGGGGACAGTCGGCAATCCTTAAAGCAGTCCCGGCCGTTAGAAATGGTATCAGAGCGGACCTCTCCCAGTACGGTGTGGTTCAGGTACGAACCAAACGGAAGCTGGTGGGCATGTAACACCCGGGGCTGACGAGGGCGGGGAGTGATAACCCGTGCATGAGACACAGACAAGGAGCGGCTCCAGGCAGGCATCTAGGCGGAGGGACACATGAATGAACCGATTGACACCGGAATGAGAGGGATCCCAAGACTATACTGATATGGGACAGTACAGTTGAAGGAAGGCTTATAAGAATTGATTGGTACAACCTATACCCACAAAATACATCTTCATTTCGGGAGCCCAAAACGTAAGAACTCCGTAATTAAGCGTGCTTGATTTAGAGGACTTATGGGATGGTTGACATTCTGGGAAGTTTCCTATAAAGCGTGTGAGTGAGGACACAACACGCTGAAAAGACCCGTGCTGATTTGTGGTGACCGTCGGCAATCCTTAATGCAGTCCGGGCCGGTGGAAATGGTATCAGAGTTGACCTCTCCCAGTACGGTGTGGTTCAGGTACGAACCAAACGGAAGCTGGTGGGAATGTAACACTCGGAGCTGGCGAGGGCGGGGAGTGATCGCCGGTGCATGAGACACAGACAAGGAGCGGCTCCAGGCAGGCTTTTAGGCTGAGGGACACATGAATGAACCGATTCACACCGGAATGAGAGGGATCCCAAGACTATACAGATATGGGACTGTACAGTTGAAGGAAGGCTTATAAGAATTGATTGGTACTACCTATACCCACAAAATACATCTTCATTTCGGGAGCCCAGAACGTAAGAACTCCGTAGTTAAGCGTGCTTGACTTGGAGGACTTATGGGATGGTTGACAATCTGGGAAGTTTCCTATAAAGCGTGTGAGTGAGGACACAACACGCTGAAAAGACCCCTGTTGATTTGTGGGGACAGGCGGCAATCCTTAAAGCAGTCCGGGCCGTTAGAAATGGTATCAGAGCGGACCTCTCCCAGTACGGTGCGGTTCAGGTACGAACCAAACGGAAGCTGGTGGGAATGTAACACTCGGGGCTGACGAGGGCGAGGAGTGATCGCCGGTGCACGAGACACAGACAAGGAGCGGCTCCAGGCAGGCTTTTAGGCGGAGGGACACATGAATCAACCGATTCACACCGGAATGAGAGGGATCCCAAGACTATACAGATATGAGACTGTACAGTTGAAGGAAGGCTTATAAGAATTGATTGGCAATACCTATACCCTCAAAATACATCTTCATTCGGGAGCCCAGAATGTAAGAACTCCGTAGTTAAGCGTGCTTGACTTGGAGGACTTATGGGATGGTTGACATTCTGGGAAGTTTCCTATAAAGCGTGTGAGTGAGGACAAGACATGCTGAAAAGACCCGTGTTGATTTGTGGGGACAGTCGGCAATCCTTAAAGCAGTTCGGGCCGTTAGAAATGGTATCAGAGCGGATCTCCCCCGGTACGATGTGGTTCAGGTACGAACCAAACGGAAGCTGGTGGGAATGTAACACTCGGGGCTGACGAGGGCGGGGAGTGATCGCCGGTGCATGAGACACAGACAAGGAGCGGCTCCAGGCAGGCTTCTAGGCGGAGGGACACATGAATGAACCAATTGACACCGGAATGAGTGGGATCCCAAGACTATACAGATATGGGACTGTACAGTTGAAGGAAGGCTTATAAGAATTGATTGGTACTACCTATACCCACAAAATACATCTTCATTCCGGGAGCCCAGAACGTAAGAACTCCGTAGTTAAGCGTGCTTGACTTGGAGGACTTATGGGATGGTTGACATTCTGGGAAGTTTCCTAAAAAGCGTGTGAGTGAGGACACAACACGCTGAAAAGACCCGTGTTGATTTGTGGGGACAGTCGGCAATCCTTAAAGCAGTCCCGGCCGTTAGAAATGGTATCAGAGTGGACCTCTCCCAGTACGGTATGGTTCAAGTACGAACCAAACGGAAGCTGGTGGGCATGTGACACCCAGGGCTGACGAGGGCGGGGAGTGATCACCCGTGCATGAGACACAGACAAGGAGCAGCTCCAGGCAGGCTTCTAGGCGGAGGGACACATGAATGAATCGATTGACACCGGAATGAGAGGGATCCCAAGACTGTACAGATATGGGACTGTACAGTTGAAGGAAGGCTTATAAGAATTGATTGGTACAACCTATACCCACAAAATACATCTTCATTTCGGGAGCCCAAAACGTAAGAACTCCGTAGTTAAGCGTGCTTGATTTAGAGGACTTATGGGATGGTCGACATTCTGGGAAGTTTCCTATAAAGCGTGTGAGTGAGGACACAACACGCTGAAAAGACCCGTGTTGATTTGTGGGGACAGTCGGCAATCCTTAAAGCAGTCCCGGCCGTTAGAAATGGTATCAGAGCGGACCTCTCCCAGTACGGTGTGGTTCAGGTACGAACCAAACGGAAGCTGGTGGGCATGTGACACCCGGGGCTGACGAGGGCGGGGAGTGATCACCCGTGCATGAGACACAGGCAAGGAGCAGCTCCAGGCAGGCTTCTAGGCGGAGGGACACATGAATGAATCGATTGACACCGGAATGAGAGGGATCCCAAGACTATACAGATATGGGACTGTACAGTTGAAGGAAGGCTTATAAGAATTGATTGGTACAACCTATACCCACAAAATACATCTTCATTTCGGGAGCCTAGAACGTAAGAACTCCGTAGTTAAGCGTGCTTGACTTGGAGGACTTATGGGATGGTTGACATTCTGGGAAGTTTCCTATAAAGCGTGTGAGTGAGGATACAACACGCTGAAAAGACCCGTGTTGATTTGTGGGGACAGTCGGCAATCCTTAATGCAGTCCGGGCCGGTAGAAATGGTATCAGAGCGGACCTCTCCCAGTACGGTGTGGTTCAGGTACGAACCAAACGGAAGCTGGTGGGAATGTAACACTCGGGGCTGACGAGGGCGGGGAGTGATCGCCGGTTCATGAGACACAGACAAGGAGCGGCTCCAGGCAGGCTTTTAGGCGGAGGGACACATGAATGAACCGATTCATACCGGAATGAGAGGGATCCCAAGACTATACAGATATGGGACTGTACAGTTGAAGGAAGGCTTATAAGAATTGATTGGTACTACCTATACCCACAAAATACATCTTCATTTCGGGAGCCCAGAACGTAAGAACTCCGTAGTTAAGCGTGCTTGACTTGGAGGACTTATGGGATGGTTGACGTTCTGGGAAGTTTCCTATAAAGCGTGTGAGTGAGGACACAACATGCTGAAAAGACCCGTGTTGATTTGTGGGGACAGTCGGCACTCCTTAAAGCAGTCCGAGCCGTTAGAAATGATATCAGAGCGGACCTCCCCATTATGGTGTGGTTCGGGGACGAACCAAGCTAAAGCTGGTTGGCATGCAACTCCCGGGGATGACGAGGGCGGGGAGTGATTGCCAGTGCATGAGACACAGGCAAGGAGCGGCTCCTGGCAGGCTTCTAGGCGGAGGGACACATGAATGAATCGATTCACACCGGAATGAGAGGGATCTTGAGGCTGTGCTGGTATGGGACTGTACAGTTGAAGGAAGGCTTATAAGAGTTGATTGGTACAACCTATACCGACAAAATGCTTCTTCTTTTTGGGAGCCCAGAACATAAGAACTCCATAGTTAAGCGTGCTTGACTTGGAGCACTTATGGGATGGGTGACCTTTTGGAAGTTTCCCCGAAAGCGTGTGAGTGAGGATACAACACGCTGAAAAGACCCGTGTTGATTTGTGGGGACAGTCGGCAATCCTTAAAGCAGTCCGGGCCGGTAGAAATGGTATCAGAGCGGACCTCTCCCAATACGGTGTGGTTCGGGAACGAACCAAACGGAAGCTGGTGGGCATGTAACACCCGGGGCTGACGAGGGCGGGGAGTGATCGCCGGTGCATGAGACACAGACAAGGAGCGGCTCCTGGCAGGCTTCTAGGCGGAGGGACACATGAATGAACCGATTCACACCGGAATGAGAGGGAACCCGAGACTATACAGATATGGACTGTACAGTTGCAGGAAGGCTTATAAGAATTGATTGGTACTACCTATACCCACAAAATGCATCTTCTTTTCGGGAGCCCAGAACATAAGAACTCCGTAGTTAAGCGTGCTTGACTTGGAGCACTTATGGGATGGGTGACCTTCTGGGAAGTTTCCTAAAAAGCGTGTGAGTGAGGACACAACACTCTGAAAAGACCCGTGTTGATTTGTGGGGACAGTCGGCAATCCTTAAAGTAGTCCGGGCCGTTAGAAATGGTATCAGAGCGGACCTCCCCATTATGGTGTGGTTCGGGGACGAACCAAGCTAAAGCTGGTTGGCATGCAACTCCCGGGGATGACGAGGGCGGGGAGTGATTGCCAGTGCATGAGGCATGAACAAGGACCGGCTCCTGGCAGGCTTCTAGGCGGAGGGACACATGAATTAACCGATTCACACCGGAATGAGAGGGATCTTGAGGCTGTGCTGGTATAGGACTGTACAGTTGAAGGAAGGCTTATAAGAGTTGGTTGGTGCTACCTATACCGACAAAATGCTTCTTCTTTTTGGGAACCCAGAACATAAGAACTCCATAGTTAAGCGTACTTGACTTGGAGCACTTATGGGATGGGTGACCTTTTGGAAGTTTTCCCGAAAGCGTGTGAGTACAAAGCACGCTGAAAAGTCCCGTGTTAGTTTGTGGGGACAGTCGACAATCCTGAAAGTAGTCCGTGTCATTAGAAATGGTATCATAGCGGACCTCTCCCAGTACGGTGTGGTTCGGGAACGAACCAAACGGAAGCTGGTGGGCATGTAACACCCGAGGCTGACGAGGGCGGGGAGTGATCGCCGATGCGTGAGACACAGACAAGGAGCGGCTCCTGGCAGGCTTCTAGGCGGAGGGACACATGAATGAACCGATTCACACCGGAATGAGAGGGATTCTGAGACAGTACAGATATGGCACTGTACAGTTTAAGGAAGGCTTATAAGAATTGATTGGTACTACCTATACCCACAAAATGCATCTTCTTTTCGGGAGCCCAGAACATAAGAGCTCTGTAGTTAAGCGTGCTTGACTTGAAGCACTTATGGGATGGGTGACCTTCTTGGAAGTTTCCTAAAAAGCGTGTGAGTGAGGACACAACACTCTGAAAAGACCCGTGTTGATTTGTGGGGACAGTCGGCAATCCTTAAAGTAGTCCGGGCCGTTAGAAATGGTATCAGAGCGGACCTCCCCATTATCGTGTGGTTCGGGGACGAACCAAGCTAAAGCTGGTTGGCATGCAACTCTCGGGGATGACGAGGGCGGGGAGTGATCGCCGGTGCATGAGGCACGAAGAAGGAGCTGCTCTTGGCAGGCTTCTAGTCGGAGGGACACATGAATTAACCGATTCACACCGGAATGAGAGGGATCTTGAGGCTGTGCTGGTATAGGACTGTACAGTTGAAGGAAGGCTTATAAGAGTTGGTTGGTGCTACTTATACCGACAAAATGCTTCTTCTTTTTGGGAACCCAGAACATAAGAACTCCATAGTTAAGCGTACTTGACTTGGAGCACTTATGGGACGGTGACCTTTTGGAAGTTTCCCCGAAAGCGTGTGAGTACAAAGCACGCTGAAAAGACCCGTGTTGGTTTGTGGGGACAGTCCACAATCCTGAAAGTAGTCCGTCTCATTAGAAATGGTATCAGAGCAGACCTCTCCCAGTACGGTGTGGTTCGGGAACGAACCAAACGGAAGCTGGTGGGCATGTAACACCCGGGACTGACGAGGGCGGGGAGTGATCGCCGGAGGATGAAGCACGAACAAGGAGCGGCTCCTCCCAGGCTTCTAGGCGCAGGGACACGTCGCTGAACCGATTCACACCGGAATGAGGGGGATCCTGAGGCTGTGCAGGTATGAGACTGTACAGTTGAAGGAAGATTTATAAGAATTGATTGGTACTAGTTAAACCCACAAAATGCATCTTCTTTTCGGGAGCCCAGAACATAAGAACTCCATCGTTAAGCGTGCTTGACTTAGAGCACTTATTGGATGGGTGACCTTCGAGGAAGTTTCCCAGAAAGTGTGTGAGTGAGGACAAAACACGCTGAAAAGACCCGTGACAGTCGACAGTGCTGAAAGCAGTCCGGGCCGTTAGAAATGGTATCAGAGCGGACCACTCCCAGTACGGTGTGGTTTGGGAACGAACCAAATGGAAGCTGGTAGGCTTGTAACACCCGGGGCTGACGAGGGTGGGAGTGATCGCCGCTGCGTGAGACATAGGCAAGGAGCGGCTCCTCGCAGGCTTCTAGGCGGAGGGTCGCATGAATGAACTGATTCACACCGGAATGAGAAGGATTCCGAGACAGTACAGATATGGCACTGTACAGTTGAAGGAAGGCTTATAAGAATTGACTGGTACTACCTATACCCACAAAATGCATATTCTTTTCGGGAGCCCAGAACATAAGAGCTCCGTAGTTAAGCGTGCTTGACTTGGAGCACTTATGGGATGGGTGACCTTCTTGGAAGTTTCCTAAAAAGCGTGTGAGTGAGGTCACAACACTCTGAAAAGACCCGTGTTGATTTGTGGGGACAGTCGGCAATCCTTAAAGCAGTCCGGGCCGTTAGAAATGGTATCACAGCGGACCTCCCCATTATGGTGTGGTTCGGGGACGAACCAAGCTAAAGCTGGTTGGCATGCAACTCTCGGGGATGACGAGGGCGGGGAGTGATCGCCGGTGCATGAGGCACGAAGAAGGAGCTGCTCTTGGCAGGCTTCTAGTCGGAGGGACACATGAATTAACCGATTCACACAGGAATGAGAGGGATCTTGAGGCTGTGCTGGTATAGGACTGTACAGTTGAAGGAAGGCTTATAAGAGTTGGTTGGTGCTACTTATACCGACAAAATGCTTCTTCTTTTTGGGAACCCAGAACATAAGAACTCCATAGTTAAGCGTAGTTGACTTGGAGCACTTATGTGACGGTGACCTTTTGGAAGTTTCCCCAAAAGCGTGTGAGTACAAAGCACGCTGAAAAGACCCGTGTTGGTTTGTGGGGACAGTCGACAATCCTGAAAGTCGTCCGTCTCATTAGAAATGGTATCAGAGCAGACCTCTCCCAGTACGGTGTGGTTCAGGAACGAACCAAACGGAAGCTGGTAGGCATGTAACACCCGGAACTAGGCGAGGGCGGGGAGTGATCGCCGGAGCATGAGGCACGAACAAGGAGCGGCTCCTCCCAGGCTTCTAGGTGCAGGGACACGTAGCTGAACCGATTCACACTGGAATGAGAGGGATCCTGAGGCTGTGCAGGTGTGGGACTGTACAGTTGAAGGAAGATTTATAAGAATTGATTGGTACTAGCTAAACCCGCAAAATTCATCTTCTTTTCGGGAGCCCAGAACATAAGAACTCAATCGTTAAGCGTGCTTGACTTAGAGCACTTATTGGATGGGTGACCTTCGAGGAAGTTTCCCAGAAAGCGTGTGAGTGAGGACAAAGCACGCTGAAAAGACCCGGGTTGGTTTTTGAGGACAGTCGACAGTGCTGAAAGCAGTCCGGGCCGTTAGAAATGGTATCGGAGCGGACCACTCCCAGTACGGTGTGGTTCGACAACGAACCAAACGGAAGCTGGTAGGCATGTAACACCAGGGGCTGACGAGGGTGGGAGTGATCGCCGATGCGTGAGACACAGACAATGAGTGGCTCCTGGCAGGCTTCTAGGCGGAGGGACACATGAATGAACCGATTCACATCGGAATGAGAGGGATTCCGAGACAGTACAGATATTGCACTGTACAGTTGAAGGAAGGCTTATAAGAATTGATTGGTACTACCTATACCCACAAAATGCATCTTCTTTTCGGGAGCCCAGAACATAAGAGCTCCGTAGTTAAGGGTGCTTGACTTGGAACACTTATGGGATTGGTGACCTTCTTGGAAGTTTCCTAAAAAGCGTGTGAGTGAGGACACAACACTCTGAAAAGACCCGTGTTGATTTGTGGGGACAATCGACAATCCTTAAAGCAGTCCGGGCCGTTAGAAATTGTATCAGAGCGGACCTCCCCATTATGGTGTGGTTCGGGGACGAACCAAGCTAAAGCTGGTTGGCATGCAACTACCGGGGATGACGAGGGGGGAGTGATCGCCGGTGCATGAGGCACGAACAAGGAGCGGCTCCTGGCAGGCTTCTAGGCGGAGGGACACGTGAATTAACCGATTCACACCGGAATGAGAGGGATCTTGAGGCTGTTCTGGTATAGGACTGTACAGTTGAAGGAAGGCTTATAAGAGTTGTTTGGTGCTACCTATACCGACAAAATGCTTCTTCTTTTTAGGAACCCAGAACATAAGAACTCCATAGTTAAGCGTACTTGACTTGGAGCACTTATGGGACGGTGACCTTTTGGAAGTTTACCCGAAAGCGTGTGAGTACAAAGCACCCTGAAAAGACCCGTGTTGGTTTGTGGGGACAGTCGACAATCCTGAAAGTAGTCCGTCTCATTAGAAATGGTATCAGAGCGGACCTCTCCCAGTACGGTGTGGTTCGGGAACGAACCAAACGGAAGCTGGTGGGCATGTAACACCCGGGACTGACGAGGGCGGGGAGTGATCGCCGGAGCATGAGGCACGAACAAGGAGCGGCTCCTCCCAGGCTTCTAGGCGCAGGGACACGTAGCTGAACCGATTCACACCGGAATGAGAGGGATCCTGAGGCTGTGCAGGTATGGGACTGTACAGTTGAAGGAAGATTTATAAGAATTGATTGGTACTAGCTAAACCCACAAAATGCATCTTCTTTTCGGGAGCCCAGAACATAAGAACTCCGTCGTTAAGCGTGCTTGACTTAGAGCACTTATTGGATGGGTGACCTTCGAGGAAGTTTCCCAGAAAGTGTGTGAGTGAGGACAAAACACGCTGAAAAGACCCGTGTTGGTTTTTGAGGACAGTCGACAGTGCTGAAAGCAGTCCAAGCCGTTAGAAATGGTATCAGAGCGGACCACTCCCAGTACGGTGTGGTTTGGGAACGAACCAAATGGAAGCTGGTAGGCATGTAACACCCGGGGCTGACGAGGGTGGGAGTGATCGCCGCTGCGTGAGACATAGGCAAGGAGCGGCTCCTCGCAGGCTTCTAGGCGGAGGGTCACATGAATGAACTGATTCACACCGGAATGAGAAGGATTCCGAGACAGTACAGATATGGCACTGTACAGTTGAAGGAAGGCTTATAAGAATTGATTGGTACTACCTATACCCACAAAATGCATATTCTTTTCGGGAGCCCAGAACATAAGAGCTCCGTAGTTAAGCGTGCTTGACTTGGAGCACTTATGGGATGGGTGACCTTCTTGGAAGTTTCCTAAAAAGCGTGTGAGGGAGGACACAACACTCTGAAAAGACCCGTGTTGATTTGTGGGGACAGTCGGCAATCCTTAAAGCAGTCCGGGCCGTTAGAAATGGTATCAGAGCGGACCTCCCCATTATGGTGTGGTTCGGGGACGAACCAAGCTAAAGCTGGTTGGCATGCAACTCCCGGGGATGACGAGGGCGGGGAGTGATCGCCGGTGCATGAGGCACGAACAAGGAGCGGCTCCTGGCAGGCTTCTAGGCGGAGGGACACATGAATTAACCGATTCACACCGGAATGAGAGGGATCTTGAGGCTGTGCTGGTATAGGACTGTACAGTTGAAGGAAGGCTTATAAGAGTTGGTTGGTGCTACCAATACCGACAAAATGCTTCTTCTTTTCGGGAACCCAGAACATAAGAACTCCATAGTTAAGCGTACTTGACTTGGAGCACTTATGGGATGGGTGACCTTTTGGAAGTTTCCCCGAAAGCGTGTGTGTACAAAGCACGCTGAAAAGACCCGTGTTGGTTTGTGGGGACAGTCGACAATCCTGAAAGTAGTCCGTGTCATTAGAAATGGTATCAGAGCGGACCTCTCCCAGTACGGTGTGGTTCGGGAACGAACCAAACGGAAGCTGGTGGGCATGTAACACCGGGGGCTGACGAGGGCGGGGAGTGATCGCCGGAGCATGAGGCACGAACAAGGAGCGGCTCCTCCCAGGCTTCTAGGCATAGGGACACGTAGCTGAACCGATTCACACCGGAATGAGAGGGATCCTGAGGCTGTGCAGGTATGGGACTGTTCAGTTGAAGGAAGATTTATAAGAATTGATTGGTACTAGCTAAACCCACAAAATGCATCTTCTTTTTGGGAGCCCAGAACATAAGAACTCCGTCGTTAAGCATGCTTCACTTAGAGCACTTATTGGATGGGTGACCTTCGAGGAAGTTTCCCAGAAAGCGTGTGAGTGAGGACAAAGCACGCTGAAAAGACCCGTGTTGGTTTTTGAGGACAGTCGATAGTGCTGAAAGCAGTCCGGGCCGTTAGAAATGGTATCAGAGCGGACCACTCCCAGTACGGTGTGGTTCGGGAACGAACCAAAGGAAGCTGGTAGGCATGTAACACCCGGGGCTGACGAGGGTGGGAGTGATCGCCGATGCTTGAGACACAGACAAGGAGCGGCTCCTGGCAGGCTTCTAGGCGGAGGGACACATGAATGAACCGATTCACACCGGAATGAGAGGGATTTCGAGACAGTACAGATATGGCACTGTACAGTTGAAGGAAGGCTTATAAGAATTGATTGGTACTACCTATACCCACAAAATGCATCTTCTTTTCGGGAGCCCAGAACATAAGAGCTCCGTAGTTAAGCGTGCTTGACTTGGAACACTTATGGGATGGGTGACCTTCTTGGAAGTTTCCTAAAAAGCGTGTGAGGGAGGACACAACACTCTGAAAAGACCCGTGTTGATTTGTGGGGACAGTCGGCAATCCTTAAAGCAGTCCGGGCCGTTAGAAACGGTATCAGAGCGGACCTCCCCATTATGGTGTGGTTCGGGGACGAACCAAGCTAAAGCTGGTTGGCATGCAACTCCCGGGGATGACGAGGGCGTGGAGTGATCGCCGGTGCATGAGGCACGAACAAGGAGCGGCTCCTGGCTGGCTTCTAGGGGGAGGGACACATGAATTAACCGATTCACACCGGTATGAGAGGAATCTTGAGGCTGTGCTGGTATTGGACTGTACAGTTGAAGGAAGGCTTATAAGAGTTGGTTGGTGCTACCTATACTGACAAAATGCTTCTTCTTTTTGGGAACCCAGAACATAAGAACTCCATAGTTAAGCGTACTTGACTTGGAGCACTTATGGGACGGTGACCTTTTTGGAAGTTTCCCCGAAAGCGTGTGAGTACAAAGCACCCTGAAAAGACCCGTGTTGGTTTGTGGGGACGGTCGACAATCCTGAAAGTAGTCCGTCTCATTAGAAATGGTATCAGAGCGAACCTCTCCCAGGACGGTGTGGTTCAGGAACGAACCAAACGGAAGCTGGTGGGCATGTAACACCCGGGACTGACAAGGGCGGGGAGTGATCGCCGGAGCATGAGGCACGAACAAGGAGCGGCTCCTCCCAGGCTTCTAGGCATAGGGACACATAGCTGAACCGATTCACACTGGAATGAGAGGGATCCTGAGGCTGTGCAGGTATGGGACTTTACAGTTGAAGGAAGATTTATAAGAATTGATTGGTACTAGCTAAACCCGCAAAATGCATCTTCTTTTCGGGAGCCCAGAACATAAGAACTCCGTCGTTAAGCGTGCTTGACTTAGAGCACTTATTGGATGGGTGACCTTCGAGGAAGTTTCCCAGAAAGCGTGTGAGTGAGGACAAAGCACGATGAAAAGACCCCTGTTGGTTTTTGAGGACAGTCGACAGTGCTGAAAGCTGTCCGGGCCGTTAGAAATGGTATCGGAGCGGACCACTCCCAGTACGATGTAGTTCGTGAACGAACCAAATGGAAGCTGGTAGGCATGTAACACCCGGGGCTGACGAGGGTGGGAGTGATCGCCGATGCGTGAGACACAAACAAGGAGCGGCTCCTGGCAGGCTTCTAGGCGGAGGGACACATGAATGATTCGATTCATACCGGAATGAGTGGGATTCCGAGACAGTACAGATATGGCACTGTACAGTTGACGAAAGGCTTGTAAGAATTGATTGGTACTACCTATGCCCACAAAATGCATCTTCTTTTCGGGAGCCCAGAACATAAGAGCTCCGTAGTTAAGCGTGCTTGACTTGGAGCACTTATGGGATGGGTGACCTTCTTGGAAGTTTCCTAAAAAGCGTGTGAGTGAGGACACAAAACTCTGAAAAGACCCGTGTTGATTTGTGGGGACAGTCGGCAATCCTTAAAGCAGTCCGGGCCGTTAGAAACGGTATCAGAGCGGACCTCCCCATTATGGTGTGGTTCGGGGACGAACCAAGCTAAAGCTGGTTGGCATGCAACTCCCGGGGATGATGAGGGTGGCCAGTGATCGCCGGTGCATGAGGAACGAACAAGGAGCAGCTCCTGGCAGGCTTCTAGACGGAGGGACACATGAATTAACCGATTCACACCGGATTGAGAGGGATCTTGAGGCTGTGCTGGTATAGGACTGTACAGTTGAAGGAAGGCTTATAAGAGTTGGTTGGTGCGACCTATACTGACAAAATGCTTCTTCTTTTCGGGAACCCAGAACATAAGAAC
This sequence comes from Ammopiptanthus mongolicus, assembly GCA_039655645.1. Lineage (NCBI taxonomy): Eukaryota > Viridiplantae > Streptophyta > Magnoliopsida > Fabales > Fabaceae > Ammopiptanthus > Ammopiptanthus mongolicus. Next base: position 59,387,106 of record CM077348.1, on the reverse strand, counting down.
TCCATAGTTAAGCGTACTTGACTTGGAGCACTTATGGGATGGGTGACCTTTTGGAAGTTTCCCCTAAAGCGTGTGAGTACAAAGCACGCTGAAAAGGCCCGTGTTGGTTTGTGGGGACAGTCGACAATACTGAAAGTAGTCCGTGTCATTAGAAATGGTATCAGAGCGGACCTCTCCCAGTACGGTGTGGTTCGGGAACGAACCAAACGGAAGCTGGTGGGCATGTAACACCCGGGGCTGACGAGGGCGGGGAGTGATCGCTGGAGCATGAGGCACGAACAAGGAGCGGCTCGTCCCAAGCTTCTAGGCGCAGGGACACGTAGCTGAACCGATTCACACCGGAATGAGAGGGATCCTGAGGCTGTGCAGGTATGGGACTGTACAGTTGAAGGAAGATTTATAAGAATTGATTGGTACTAGCTAAACCCACAAAATGCATCTTCTTTTCGGGAGCCCAGAACATAAGAACTTCGTCGTTAAGCGTGCTTGACTTAGAGCACTTATTGGATGGGTGACCTTCGAGGAAGTTTCCCAGAAAGCGTGTGAGTGAGGACAAAGCACGCTGAAAAGACCCGTGTTGGTTTTGAGGACAGTCGACAGTACTGAAAGCAGTCCGGGCCGTTAGAAATGGTTTCAGAGCGGACCACTCCCAGTACGGTGTGGTTCGGGAACGAACCAAACGGAAGCTGGTAGGCATGTAATACCCGAGGCTGACGAGGGTGGGAGTGATCGCCGATGCTTGAGACACAGACAAGGAGCGGCTACTGGGAGGCTTTTAGGCGGAGGGACACATGAATGAACCGATTCACACCGGAATGAGAGGGATTCCGAGGCAGTATAGATATGGCACTGTACAGTTGAAGAAAGGCTTATAAGAATTTATTGGTACTACCTATACCCACAAAATGCATCTTCTTTTCGGGAGCCCAGAACATAAGAGCTCCGTAGTTAAACATGCTTGACTTGGAGCACTTATGGGATGGGTGACCTTGTAGGAAGTTTCCTAAAAAGCGTGTGAGTGAGGACACAACACTCTGAAAAGACCGTGTTGATTTGTGGGGACAGTCGGCAATCCTTAAAGCAGTCCGGGCCGTTAAAAATGGTATCTGAGCGGACCTCCCCATTATGGTGTGGTTCGGGGACGAACCAAGCTAAAGCTGGTTGGCATGCAACTCCCGGGGATGACGAGGGTGGGGTGTGATCGCCGGTGCATGAGGCACGAACAAGGAGCGGCTCCTGGCAGGCTTCTAGGCAGAGCGACACATGAATTAACCGATTCATACCGGAATGAGAGGGATCTTGAGGCTGTGCTGGTATAGGACTGTACAGTTGAAGGAAGGCTTATAAGAGTTGGTTGGTGCTACCTATACCGACAAAATGCTTCTTCTTTTTGGGAACCCAGAACATAAGAATTCCATAGTTAAGTGTACTTGACTTGGAGAACTTATGGGATGGGTGACCTTTTGGAAGTTTCGCCGAAAGCGTGTGAGTACAAAGCACGCTGAAAAGACCCGTGTTGGTTTGTGGGGACTGTCGACAATCCTGAAAGTAGTCCGTGTCATTAGAAATGGTATCAGAGCGGAACTCTCCCAGTACGGTGTGGTTCGGGAACGAACCAAACGGAAGCTGGTGGGCATGTAACACCCGGGGCTGACAAGGGCGGGGAGTGATCGCCGGAGCATGAGGCACGAACAAGGAGCGGCTCCTCCCAAGCTTCTAGGCGCAGGGACACGTAGCTGAACCGATTCACACCGGAATGAGAGGGATCCTGAGGCTGTGCAGGTATGGGACTGTACAGTTGAAGGAAGATTTATAAGAATTGATTGGTACTAGCTAAACCCACAAAATGTATTTTCTTTTCGGGAGCCCAGAACATAAGAACTCCGTCGTTAAGCGTGCTTGACTTAGAGCACTTATTGGATGGGTGACCTTCGAGGAAGTTTCCCAGAAAGCGTGTGAGTGAGGACAAAGCACGTTGAAAAGACCCGTGTTGGTTTTTGAGGACAGTCGACAGTGTTGAAAGCAGTCCGGGCCGTTAGAAATGGTATCAGAGCGGACCACTCCCTGTACGGTGTGGTTCGGGAACGAACCAAACAGAAGCTGGTAGGCATGTAATACCCGAGCCTGACGAGGGTGGGAGTGATCGCCGATGCTTGAGACACAGACATGGAGCGGCTACTGGGAGGCTTCTAGGCGGAGGGACACATGAATGAACCGATTCACACCGGAATGAGAGGGATTCCGAGACAGTATAGATATGGCACTGTACAGTTGAAGGAAGGCTTATAAGAATTGATTGGTACTACCTATACCCACAAAATGCATCTTCTTTTCGGGAGCCCAGAACATAAGAGCTCCGTAGTTAAACATGCTTGGCTTGGAGCACTTATGGGATGGGTGACCTTATGGGAAGTTTCCTAAAAAGCGTGTGAGTGAGGACACAACACTCTGTAAAGACCCGTGTTGATTGGTGGGGACAGTCGGCAATCCTTAAAGCAGTCCGGGCAGTTAGAAATGGTATCAGAGCGGACTTCCCCATTATGGTGTGGTTCGGCGACGAACCAGGCTAATGCTGGTTGGCATGCACCTCCCGGGGATGACGAGGGCGGGGAGTGATCGCCGGTGCATGAGGCACGAACAAGGAGCGGCTCCTGGAAGGCTTCTAGGCGGAGGGACACAAGAATTAACAGATTCACAACGGAATGAGAGGGATCTTGAGGCTGTGCTGGTATAGAACTGTACAGTTGAAGGAAGGCTTGTAAGAGTTGGTTGGTGCTACCAATACCGACAAAATGCTTCTTCTTTTCGGGAACCCAGAACATAAGAACTCCATAGTTAAGCATACTTGACTTGGAGCACTTATGGGATGGGTGACCTTTCGGAAGTTTCTCCGATAGCGTGTGAGTACAATGCACGCTGAAAAGACCCGTGTTGGTTTGTGGGGACAGTCGACAATCCTGAAAGTAGTCCGCGTCATTAGAAATGGTATCAGAGCGGACCACTCCCAGTACGGTGTGGTTCGGGAACGAACCAAACCGAAGCTGGTGGGCATGTAACACCCGGGGGTGACGAGGGCGGGGAGTGATCGCCGGAGCATGAGGCACAAACAAGGAATGGCTCCTCCCATACTTCTAAGCGCAGGGACACGTAGCTGAACCGATTCACACCGGAATGAGAGGGATCCTGAGGCTGTGCAGGTATGGGACTGTACAGTTGAAGGAAGATTTATAAGAATTGATTGGTACTAGGTAAACCCACAAAATGCATCTTCTTTTCGGGAGCCCAAAACATAAGAACTCCGTCGTTAAGCATGCTTGACTTAGAGAACTTATTGGATGGGTGACCTTCGAGGAAGTTTCCCAGAAAGCGTGTGAGTGAGGACAAAGCACGCTGAAAAGACCCGTGTTTGTTTTTGAGGACAGTCGATAGTGCTGAAAGCAGTCCGGGCTGTTAGAAATGGTATCAGAGCGGACCACTCCCAGTACGGTGTGGTTCGGGAACGAACCAAACGAAAGCTGGTGGGCATGTAACACCCGAGGTTGACGAGGGTGGGAGTGATCGCCGATGCCTGAGACACAGACAAGGAGCGGCTCCTGGCAGGCTTCTAGGCGGAGGGACACATGAATGAACCGATTCACACCGGAATGAGAGGGATTCCGAGACAATATAGATGTGGCATTGTACAGTTGAAGGAAGGCTTATAAGAATTGATTGGTACTACCTATACCCACAAAATGCATCTTCTTTTCGGGAGCCCAGAACGTAAGAGCTCCGTAGTTAAACATGCTTGACTTGGAGCACTTATGGGATGGGTGACCTTCTGGGAAGTTTCCTAAAAAGCGTGTGAGTGAGGACACAACACTCTGAAAAGACCCGTGTTGATTTGTGGGGACAGTCGGCAATCCTTAAAGCAGTCCGGGCAGTTAGAAATGGTATCAGAGTGGACCTCCACATTATGGTGTGGTTCGGCGACGAAGCAAGCTAAAGCTGGTTGGAATGGAACTCCCGGGGATGACGAGGGCAGGGAGTGATCGCCGGTGCATAAGGCACGAACAAGGAGCGACTCCTGGCAGGCTTCTAGGAGGAGGGACACCAGAATTAACCGATTCACACCGGAATGAGAGGGATCCCAAGACTGTACATATATGGGACTGTATAGTTGCAGGAAGGCTTATAAAAATTGATTGGTACTACCTATAGCCACAAAATACATCTTCATTTAGGGAGCCCACAACATAAGAACTCCGCAGTTAAGCGTGCTTGACTTGCAACACTTATGGGATGGTTGACCTTCTAGGAAGTTTCCTAAAAAGCGTGTGAGTGAGGACACAAGACGCTGAAAAGACCCATGTTGATTTGTGGGGACGGTCGGCAATCCTTAAAGCAGTCCGGGCCGTTCGAAATGGTATCAGAGCGGACCTCCCCAGTACGGTGTGGTTCGGGGACGAACCAAGCTAAAGCTGGTTCGCATTTAACACCCGGGGCTGACGAGGGCGGGGAGTGATCCCTGGTGCATGAGGCACGAACAAGGAAGGGGCTCCTGGCTGACTTCTAGGCGGAGGGACACATCGATGAACCGATTCACACCGGAATGAATGGGATCCTGAGGCCGTGCGGGTATAGGACTGTATAGTTGAAGGAAGGCTTATAAGAATTGATTGGTACAACCTATACCGAAAAAATGAATCTTCTTTTCGGGAGCCCAGAACATAAGAACTCCATGGTTAAGCGTACTTGACTTAGAGAACTTATTGGCTGGGTGACCTTTTGGGAAGTTTCCCAGAAAGCGTGTGAGTGAGGACAAAGCACGCTGAAAAGACCCGTGTTGGTTTTTGAGGACAGTCGACAGTGCTGAAAGCAGTCCGGGCCGTTAGAAATGATATCAGAGCGGACCTCCCCCAGTACGGTGTGGTTTGGGAACAAACCAAATGGAAGCTGGTAGGCATGTAACACCCGGGGCTGACGAGGGTGGGAGTGATCGCCGGTGCGTGAGACACAGACAAGGAGCGGCTCCTGGCAAGCTTCTATGCGGAGAGACACATGAATGAACCGATTCACACCGGAATGAGAGTGAACCCGAGACTGTACAGATATGGCACTGTACAGTTGAAGGAAGGCTTATAAGAATTGATTGGTACTACCTATACCCACAAAATGCATCTTCTTTTCGAAAGACCAGAACATAAGAAGTCCGTTGTAAAGCGTGCTCGACTTGGAGCACTTATGGGATGGGTGACCTTCTAGGAAGTTTCCAAAAAAGCGTGTGAGTGAGGACACAACACTCTGAAAAGACCCGCGTTGATTTGTGGGGACAGTCGGCAATCCTTAAAGCAGTCCGGGCAGTTAGAAATGGTATCAGAGCGGACCTCCCCATTATGGTGTGGTTCGGCGACGAGCCAAGCTAAAGCTGGTTGGCATGCAACTCCCAGGGATGACGAGGGCAGGGAGTGATCGCCGGTGCATGAGGCACGAACAAGGAGCGGCTCCTGGCAGGCTTCTAGGCGGAGGGACACATGAATTAACCGATTCACACCGGAATGAGAGGGATCTCGAGGCTTTGCTGGTATAGGACTGTACAGTTGAAAGAAGGCTTATAAGAGTTGGTTGGTGCTACCTATACCGACAAAATGCTTCTTCTTTTCGGGAATCCAGAACATAAGAACTCCATAGTTAAGCGTACTTGACTTGGAGCACTTATGGGATGGGTGAACTTTTGGAAGTTTCCCCGAAAGCGTGTGGGTATAAAGCACGCTGAAAAGACTCGTGTTGGTTTCTGGGGACAGTCAACAATCCTGAAAGTAGTCCGTGTCAATAGAAATGGTATCAGAGCGGACCTCTCGCAGTACGGTGTGGTTCGGGAACGAACCAAACGGAAGCTGGTGGGCATGTAACACCCGGAGCTGACGAGGGCGGGGAGTGATCACCGGAGCACGAGGCACGAACAAGGAGCGGCTCCTCCCAGGCTTCTAGGCACAGGAACACATAGCAGAACCGATTCACACCTGCATGAGAGGGATCCTGAGGTTGTGCAGGTATGAGACTGTACAGTTAAAGGAAGATTTATAAGAATTGATTGGTACTAGCTAAACCAACAAAATGCATCTTCTTTTCGGGAGCCCAGAACATAAGAACTCCGTAGTTAAGCATGCTTGATTTCGAGCAATTATGGGATGGGTGACCTACTAGGAAGTTTCCCAGAAAGCGTGTTAGTGAGGACAAAGCCAGCTGAAAAGACCCATATTAGTTTGTGGGGACAGTCGGCAATCCTGAAAGCAGTCCGTGCCATTACAAATGGTATCGGAGTGGACCGCTCTGAGTACGGTGTGGTTCGGGGACAAAGCAAGCTAAAGCTGGTTGGCATTTAACACCCGGGGCTGACGAGGGCGGGAAGTGATCGCCGGTGCGTGAGACACAGACAAGGAGCGGCTCCTAGCAGACTTCTAGGCGGAGGGACACATGATTAAACCGATTCACACCGGAATGAGAGGGATCCCAAGACTGTACATATATGGGACTGTATAGTTGCAGGAAGGCTTATAAGAATTGATTGGTACTACCTATAGCCACAAAAAACATCTTCATTTAGGGAGCCCAGAACATAAGAACTCCGCAGTTAAGCGTGCTTGACTTGCAACACTTATGGGATGGTTGACCTTCTGGGAAGTTTCCTAAATAGCGTGTGAGTGAGGACACAACACGCTGAAAAGACCCCTGTTGATTTGTGGGGACGGTCGGCAATCCTTAAAGCAGTCCGGGCCGTTAGAAATGGTATCAGAGCGGACCTCCCCATTATGGTGTGGTTTGGGGACGAACCAAGCTAAAGCTGGTTGGCATGCAACGCCCGAGCCTGACGAGGGCGCGGAGTGATCGCTGGTGCATTAGGCATGAACAAGGAGCGGCTCCTGGCAGGCTTCTGGGCGAAGGGACACATGAATTAACCGATTCACACCGGAATGAGAGGGATCTTGAGGCTGTGCTGCTATAGGACTGTACGGTTGAAGGAAGGCTTATAAGAATTTGTTGGTGCTACCTATACCGACAAAATGCTTCTTTTTTTCGGGAACCCAGAACATAATAACTCCATAGTTAAGAGTACTTGAATTGGAGCACTTATGGGATGGGTGACCTTTTGGGAAGTTTCCCAGAAAGCGTGTGAGTGAGGACAAAGCACGCTGAAAAGACCCGTGTTGGTTTTTGAGGACAGTCGACAGTTCTGAAAGCAGTCCGAGCCGTTAGAAATGGTATCAGGGCGGACCTCTCCCAGTACGGTGTGGTTCGGGAACAAACCAAACGGAAGCTGGGGGCATTTAACACCCGGGGCTGACGAGGGCGGGGAGTGATCGCTGGTGCATGAGGCACGAACAAGGAGCGGCTCCTGGCAGACTTCTAGGCGGAGGGACACATGAATTAACCGATTCACACCGGAATGAGAGGGATCTTGAGGCTGTGCTGGTATAGGACTGTACAGTTGAAGGAAGGCTAATAAGAATTGGTTGGTGCTACGTATACCGACAAAATGCTTCTTCTTTTCGGGAACCCAAAGCATAAGAACTCTGTAGTTAAGCGTACTTGACTTGGAGCACTTATGGGATGGGTGACCTTCTGGAAGTTTCGCAGAAAGCGTGTGAGTGAGGACAAAGCTCGCTGAAAAGACCCGTGTTGGTTTGTGGGGACATTCAGCAATCCTGAAAGTAGTCCGTGTCATTACAAAGGGTATCAGAGCGAACCACCCCAGTACGGTTTTGTTCGGGGACGAACCAAGCTAAAGCTGGACGGCATGTAACACCCGGGGCTAACGAGGATGGGGAGTGATCGCCGGTGCATAAGGCACGAACAAGGAGCTGCTCCAGGCAGGCTTCTAGGCGGAGGGACACATAGATGTACCGATTCACACCGGAATGAGAGGGATCCCGAGGCTGTGCAGGTATGGAACTGTACAGTTGAAGGAAGATTTATAAGAATTGATTGGTACTAGCAATACCCACAAAATGCATCTTCTTTTTGGTAGCCCAGAACATAAGAACTCCGTAGTTAAGCGTGCTTGACCTTCTGGGAAGTTTCGCAGAAAGCGTGTGAGTGAGGACAAAGCACGCTGAAAAGAGCCGTGTTGGTTTTTGAGGACAGTCGACAGTGCTGAAAGAAGTCCGGGCCGTTAGAAATGGTATCAGAGCGGACCTCCCCCAGTACGGCGTGGTTCGGGAACGAGCCAAACAGAAGCCGGTAGGCATGTAACACCCGGGGTTGACGAGGGTGGGAGTGATCGCCGGTGCGTGAGACACAGACAACGAGCGTCTCCTGGCAGGCTTTTAGGCGGAGGGACACATGAATGAACCGATTCACACTTGAGTGAGAGGGATCCCGAGACTGTATTGATATGGCACTGTACAGTTGAAGGAAGGCTTATAAGAATTGATTGGTACTACCTATACCCACAAAATGCATCTTCTTTTCGGGAGCCTAGAACATAAGAACTCCGTCGTTAAGCGTGCTTGACTTGGAGTATTTATGGGATGGGTGACCTTGTGGGAAGTTTCCTAAAAAGCGTGTGAGTGAGGACACAACACTTTGATAAGACCCGTGTTGATTTGTGGGGACAGTCGGCAATCGTTAAAGCAGTCCGGGCCGTTAGAAATGGTATCAGAGCGGACCTCCCCATTATGGTGTGGTTCGGGGACGAACGAAGCTAAAGCTGGTTGGCATGCAACTCCCGGGGCTGACGAGGGCGCGGAGTGATAGCTGGTGCATGAGGCATGAACAAGGAGCGGCTCCTGGCAGGCTTCTGGGCGGAGGGACACATGTATTAACCGATTCACACCGAAATGAGAGGGATCTTGAGGCTGTGCTGCTATAGGACTGTACAGTTGAAGGAAGGCTTATAAGAATTTGTTGGTGCTACCTATACCGACAAAATGCTTCTTTTTTTCGGGAACCCAGAACATAATAACTCCATAGTTAAGAGTACTTGAATTGGAGCACTTATGGGATGGGTGACCTTTTGGGAAGTCTCCCAGAAAGCGTGTGAGTGAGGACAAAGCACGCTGAAAAGACCCGTGTTGGTTTTTGAGGACAGTCGACAGTGCTGAAAGCAGCCCGAGCCGTTAGAAATGGTATCAGAGCGGACCTCTCCCAGTACGGTGTGGTTCGGGAACAAACCAAACGGAAGCTGGGGGCATGTAACACCCGGGGCTGACGAGGGCGGGGATTGATCGCTGGTGCATGAGGCACGAACAAGGAGCAGCTCCTGGCAGACTTCTGGGCGGAGGGACACATGAATTAATCGATTCACACCGGAATGAGAGGGATCTTGAGGCTGTGCTGGTATAGGACTGTACAGTTGAAGGAAGGCTTATAAGAATTGGTTGGTGCTACCTATACCGACAAAATGCTTCTTCTTTTTGGGAACCCAAAACATAAGAACTCCATAGTTAAGAGTACTTCAATTGGAGATCCTATGGGATGGGTGACCTTTTGGGAAGTTTCCCAGAAAGCGTGTGAGTGAGGACAAAGCACGCTGAAAATACCCGTGTTGGTTTTTGAGGATAATCGACAGTGCTGAAAGCAGTCCGGGCCGTTAGAAATGGTATCAAAGCGGACCTCTCCCATTATGGTGTGGTTCGGGAACAAACCAAACGGAAGCTGGTGGGCATGTAACACCCGGGGCTGACGAGGGCGGGGAGTGATCGCCGGTGCATGAGGCACGGACAAGGAGCGGCTCCTCCCAGGCTTCTAGGCACAGGGACACATAGCTGAACCGATTCCCATCGGAATGAGAGGGAACTTGAGGCTGTGCAGGTACGGGACTGTACAGTTGAAGGACAGATTTATGAGAATTGATTGGTACTAGCTAAACCCACAAAATGCATCTTCTTTTCCGAAGCCCAGAACATAAGAATTCCGTAGTTAAGCGTGCTAGACTTCGAGCACTTATGGGATGGGTGACCTACTAGGAAGTTTCCTAGAAAGCGTGTTAGTGAGGACAAAGCAAGCTGAAAAGACCCATATTGGTTTGTGGGGACAGTCGGCAATCCTGAAAGCAGTCCGTGCCATTACAGATGGTATCAGAGCGGACCTCTATGAGTACGGTGTGGTTCGGGGACAAGGCAAGCTAAAGCTGTTTGGCATTTGACACCCGGGGCTGACGAGGGCGGGGAGTGATCACCGGTGCAAGAGACACAGACAAGGAGCGGCTCCTGGCAGGCTTCTAGGCGGAGGGACACATGATTAAACCGATCCACACCGGAATGAGAAGGATCCCAAGACTGTACAGATATGGGACTGTATAGTTGCTGGAAGGCTTATAAGAATTGATTGGTACTACCTATACCCACAAAATACATCTTCATTTAGGGAGCCCAGAACATAAGAACTCCGCAGTTAAGCGTGCTTGACTTGCAACACTTATGGGATGGTTGACCTTCTGGGAAGTATCCTAAAAAGCGTGTGAGTGAGGACACAACACGCTGAAAAGACCCGTGTTGATTTGTGGGGATGGTCGGCAATCCTTAAAGCAGTCCAGGCCGTTAGAAATGGTATCAGAGCGGACCTCCCCAGTACGGTGTGGCTCGGGGACTAACCAAGCTAAAGCTGGTTGGCATTTAACTCCCGGGGCTGACGAGGGTGGGAAGTGATCCCCGGTGCATAAGGCACGAAAAAGAAAGGGGCTCCTGGCTGGCTTCTAGGCGGAGGGACACATGGATGAACCGATTCACACCGGATTGAGAGGGATCCTGTGGCTGTGCAGGTATGGGACAGTACAGTTGAAGGAAGGCTTATAAGAATTGATTGGTACAACGTATACCGAAAAAATGAATCTTCTTTTCGGGAGCCCAGAACATAAGAACTCCGTAGTTAAGCATACTTGACTTAGAGCACTTATTGGATGGGTGACCTTCTGGGAAGTTTCCTAGAAAGCGTGTGAGTGAGGACAAAGCACGCTGAAAAGACCCGTGTTGGTTTTTGAGGACAGTCGACTGTGATGAAAGCAGTCTGAGCCGTTAGAAATGGTATCAGAGCAGACCCTCCCAGTACGGTGTGGTTCGGGAACGAACCAAATGGAAGTTGGTAGGCATGTAACACCCGGGGCTGACGAGGGTGGGAGTGATCGTCGGTGCGTGAGACACAGATAAGGAGCGGCTCCAGGCAGGCTTCTAGGCGGAGGGACACATGAATGAACCGATTCACACCGGAATGAGAGGGAACCCGAGACTGTACAGATATGGCACTGTACAGTTGAAGGGAGGATTATAAGAATTCATTGGTACTACCTATACCAAAAAAATGCATCTTCATTTCGGAAGCCCAAAACATAAGAACTCCGTTGTGAAGCGTGCTTGACTTGGAGCACTTATGGGATGGGTGACCTTTTGGGAAGTTTCCTAAAAAGCATGTGAGAGAGGACACAACACTCTGAAAAGACCCGCGTTGCTTTGTGGGGATAGTCGGCAAACCTTAAAGCAGTCCGGGCCGTTAGAAATGGTATCAGAGCGGACCTCTCCCAGTACGGTGTGGTTCGGGAACAAACCAAACGGAAGCTGGTAGGCATGTAACACCCGGGGCTGACGAGGGCGGGGAGTGATCGCTGGTGCATGAGGCACGAACAAGGAGCGACTCCTGGCAGACTTCTGAGCGGAGGGACACATGAATTAATCGATTCACAGCGGAATGAGAGGGATCTTGAGGCTGTGCTGGTATAGGACTGTACAGTTGAAGGAAAGCTTATAAGAATTGGTTGGTGCTACCTATACCGACAAAATGCTTCTTCTTTTCGGGAACCCAGAACATAAGAACTCCATAGTTAAGAGTACTTCAATTGGAGCTCTTATGGGATGGGTGACCTTTTGGGAAGTTTCCCAGAAAGCGTGTGAGTGAGCACAAAGCACGCTGAAAATACCCGTGTTGGTTTTTGAGGACAGTCGACAGTGCTGAAAGAAGTCCGGGCCGTTAAAAATGGTATCAGAGCGGACCTCTCCCATTACGGTGTGGTTCGGGAACAAACCAAACGGAAGCTGGTGGGCATGTAACACCCGGGGCTGACGAGGGCGGGGAGTGATCGCCGGTGCATGAGGCACGGACAAGGAGCGGCTCCTCCCAGGCTTCTAGGCGCAGGGACACATAGCTGAACCGATTCACATCGGAATGAGAGGGATCTTGAGGCTGTGCAGGTATGGGACTGTATAGTTGAAGGACAGATTTATAAGAATTGATTGGTATTAGCTAAACCCACAAAATGCATCTTCTTTTCCGGAGCCCAGAACATAAGAACTCCGTAGTTAAGCGTGCTAGACTTCGAGCACTTATGGGATGGGTGACCTACTAGGAAGTTACCCAGAAATCGTGTTAGTGAGGACAAAGCAAGCTGAAAAGACCCATATTGGTTTGTGGGGACAGTCTGTAATCCTGAAAGCAGTCCGTGCCATTACAAATGGTATCAGAGCGGACCTCTCTAAGTACGGTGTGGTTCGGGGACAAAGCAAGCTAAAGCTGGTTGGCATTTAACACCCGGGGCTGACGTGGGCGGGGAGTGGTCGCCGGTGCAAGAGACACAGACAAGGAGCAGCTCCTGGCAGGCTTCTAGGCGGAGGGACACATGATTAAACCGATTCACGCCGGAATGAGAGGGATCCCAAGACTGTACAGATATGGGACTGTACAGTTGCAGGAAGGCTTATAAGAATTGATTGGTACTACCTATACCCACAAAATACATCTTCATTTAGGGAGCCCAGAACATAAGAACTCCGCAGTTAAGCGTGCTTGACTTGCAACACTTATGGGATGGTTGACCTTCTGGGAAGTTTCCTAAAAAGCGTGTGAGCGAGGACACAACACACTGAAAAGACCCGTGTTGATTTGTGGGGACAGTCGGCAATCCTTAAAGCAGTCCAGGCCGTTAGAAATGGTATCAGAGCGGATCTCCCCAGTACGGTGTGGCTCGGGGACGAACCAAGCTAAAGCTGGTTGGCATTTAACTCCCGGGGCTGACGAGGGTGGGAAGTGATCCCCGGTGCATAAGGCACGAACAAGGAAGGGGCTCCTGGCTGGCTTCTAGGCGGAGGGACACATGGATGAACTGATTCACACCGGATTGAGAGGGATCCTGTGGCTGTGCAGGTATGGGACAGTACAGTTGAAGGAAGGCTTATAAGAATTGATTGGTACAACCTATACCGAAAAAATGAATCTTCTTTTCGGGAGCCCAGAATATAAGAACTCCGTAGTTAAGCGTACTTGACTTAGAGCACTTATTGGATGGGTGACCTTCTAGGAAGTTTCCCAGAAAGCGTGTGAGTGAGGACAAAGCACGCTGAAAAGACCCGTGTTGGTTTTTGAGGACAGTCGACTGTGCTGAAAGCAGTCCGGGCCGTTAGAAATGGTATCAGAGCGGACCTCTCCCAGTACGGTGTGGTTCGGGAACGAACCAAATGGAAGTTGGTAGGCATGTAATACCCGGGGCTGACGAGGGTGGGAATGATCGTCGGTGCGTGAGACACAGATAAGGAGCGGCTCTTGGCAGGCTTCTAGGCGGAGGGACACATGAATGAACCGATTCACACCGGAATGAGAGGGAACCCGAGACTGTATAGATATGGCACTGTACAGTTGAAGGAAGGGTTATAAGAATTCATTGGTACTACCTATACCAAAAAAATGCATTTTCTTTTCGAAGCCTAGAACATAAGAACTCGGTTGTGAAGCGTGCTTGACTTGGAGCACTTATGGGATGGGTGACCTTCTGGGAAGTTTCCTAAAAAGCGTGTGAGTGAGGACACAACATTCTAAAAAGACCCGTGTTGATTTGTGGGCCAGTCCGGGTCGTTCGAAATGGTATCAGAGCGGTCCTCCCCATTATGGTGTGGTTCGGGGACGAACCAAGCTAAAGCTGGTTGGCATGCAACTCCCGAGGCTGACGAGGGCGGGGAGTGATCGCCGATGCATGAGGCACGATTTAGGAGCGGATCCTGGCAGGCTTCTAGGCGGAAGGACACATGAATTAACCGATTCACACCGGAATGAGAGGGATCTTGAGGATGTGCTGGTATGGTTCTGTACAGTTGAAGGAACGCTAATAAGAATTGGTTGGTGCTACGTATACAGACAAAATGCTTCTTCTTTTCGGGGGCCCAGAGCATAAGAACTCCATAGTTAAGCGTACTTGACTTGGAGCAGTTATGGGATGCGTGACCTTCTGGATGTTTCCACGAAAGTGTGTGAATGAGGACAAAGCACGCTGAAAAGACCCGTGTTGGTTTGTGGGGACAGTCGGCAATCCTGAAAGTATTCCGTGTCATTACAAATGGTATTAGAGCGGATCTCCCCAGTACGGTGTGGTTCGAGGACGAACCAAGCTAAAGATGGATGGCATGTAACACCCGGGGCTGACGAGGACGGGGAGTGATCGCCGGTGCATGAGGCATGAACAAGGAGCGGCTCCAGGCAGGCTTCTAGGAGGAGGGACACATAGATGAACCGATTCACACTGGAATGAGAGGGATCCTGAGGCTGTGCAGGTATGGGATTGTACAGTTGAAGGAAGATTTATAAGAATTGATTGGAACTTCCTGTACCAACAAAATGCATCTTCTTTCCGGGAGCCCAGAACATAAGAACTCCGTAGTTAAGCATGCTTGACTTGGAGCACTTATGGGATGGGTGACCTTCTAGGAAGTTTCCCAGAAAGCATGTGAGTGAGGACAAAGCAAGCTAAAAAGACCCGTGTTGGTTTGTGGGGACAGTCCGCAATCCTAAAAGCAGTCCGTGCCAATACAAATGGTACCAGAGCGGACCTCTCCCAATACGGTGTGGTTCCGGGATGAACCATGCTAAAGCTGGTTGGCATTTAACACCGGGCGCTGACGAGGGTGGGGAGTGATCGCTGGTGCATGAGGCACGAATAAGGAGGGGCTCCTGCCTGGCTTCTAGGCAGAGGGACACATGGATGAACCGATTCACACCGGAATGAGAGGGATCCTGAGGCTGTGCAGGTATGGGACTGTACAGTTGAAGGAAGGATTATAAGTATTGATTTGTACTATCTATACCAGCAAAATGCATCTTCTTTTCGGGAGCCCAGAACAAAAGAACTCCATAGTTAAACGTGCTTGACTTGGAGAACTTATGGGATGGGTGATCTTCTGGGAAGTTTCTCAGAAAGCGTGTGAGTGAGGACAAAACACGTTGAAAAGACCCGTGTTGGTTTGTGAGGACAGTCGACAATGTTGTAATAATTATTTCTTGCTTGATTTGTGTTCATTGATGTGTTTGAATGGTTGAAAATAATTTTTATGTGAGGGAAAACCCTAACCTAGAGTTCCTTCTTCTTTAGTTGAAAAGAGTTTATGAAAATATGATTTTCGGATCTGACCTTGTGTGAGTAATTTCAGTTTTTCTCTCAAAATAGATCTTTGATTTCAAAACTTGTTTTTGATCCTGAAACTAGACATCTTGGGCTTCATTTTGAGTACAAATTTGGTGTGTTTTCATAAATATTTGACCCCTGGAAACCTATTTCAATCTCAGCACAAATTTCTGCCTCGGATTCTGACTACCCTGGCTTGTTTCGTAAAAATGTACTAACGCAGTTACTTGTTGTGAATAATAGTTTTGTATCCAAAAACTAGACATCCTAAGCTTTCATATGAGTCCTCATTTGCTCAAATCCAAGTTCGTTTGGTCAATCAAATGTTTGTCACAAGTTGATGCTTGATATGCTGAAATTTCTGTATACGGATTTTGGTGTTGATATTTGGAATTGTATGTTATGATGTTGGTGTGACTATTTGGGTTTGAGTGTTAGTGTTGAAAATCATTTTGGCATGGTAAAAACTATTCTTAGGTTCAAGACCTAAGGATAGGATTTTTGAATGATGAACTTGTTCATGCATTTACTACTTGATGGAATGACTATATGTTGAGATATTTTTCATGAGACTAACATGTTGTTGGATGGCTTGTATTTTGTGGGAAAACACCATGTGAGGTGAGGCCTTGTTAAGATATAAAGGGGAAGCCAAAGCTTCTATGTTCAAGTAATGGTGTAATGGACTTAATTGTTTCCAAAAAGGCAAAAGAAATTAAAAAGACCTAACTTACTTACATGGAGGCATTTGGCCATACCAAAGTAATTAGGGCTAGGAACCTAAAATGTTGATGTTAAGAGGTTTAATGTGTCTCTACTAAAGTATAAAGGGAATAGAAATTAAAAGGTTTTCCAAAAGAATTCAAGTTTTGGTTCCAAAGAACCAAGTGTTGTAAATTAAGTATTTTGATCTCATGTGAAAAGTATTTTAAGGATAGGAGGGTTTGATGTAGATCAACCATTTATTTTAGCATGTTGCTTCAAGGAAAATATATTCAAGAATAAAAATGTTTTCTAAATGATTCATGTGGTTCCCAAAGGTTTTGGTTAGTGTACTTTTAAGAGAAATGAGAATTCTTGTAAGTGTTTTCTTTAAAACAATAAGTCTTTACACTACTATGATTAATTTTGGAATCTTACAAAATAAATGAGTTATAGTTTTCATTTGAAAATGAAAAGGGTGATTTAAAGTAAGATACATTTTCTTCCTGTGCTAAGTAAAAGGAATAGGAATCATTTTCAAAAAGGAGTTTTACACTACATTTATAAAAGACTAGATACTATGCATCTTGGGGTTTTGGATATCTTATGAACATATTTATAGAGTTTCAAAACTATGTTTGATAAAAGGGGATTTCATGAACCAGTTTACCACTAAGGAAAGTATTTTGAAGATCTTACTATAGTAGCGTAATTATGTATTATCTTCAAAAAGGAAATTCAATGAGTTCCATAATGTGCTCACAAAGATTTAGTAAAAGACATGCACCTATACCTTGTGGTCATGGAGAACCATGTCCCACACCCTTGATGATTTAGGTCATCTAAGGATCCATAATACTTAATCACAAAGAATTACTTATACAAAATAAGTAATGATTTCTTTGATAGATAAGTGAGAATATATGATGAAGGAATCCTTGTGGATCCTATTTTCCATAATACGCTTAGGATATGGAATAATATATATCATAAGACACGAACATCGCTTTCTGAACGATAGAGTTGTACGGGGATGCAAGGAAAGGAACCAAGAATGGGCGATTGATGGCAATTCATGTGAGAGTGGGTCCCGTAGGGGTGCCCTGTTGTAACACCCCCTCGCGGGTAGATCAGATCTTTGTTGGTTCTGTTGACTCTGTTGAGCCATCGTAGCTGTCTGTTCAGCAACAGCAGTCGCCATATCAGCCATGGCGTGGATAGCTCGATTGATGTTGTTGTCATCAACATTGTTGTTAGCAGTGCTGCAACCTCCACCACGACCACCTCTAAGATTCATGTTTCCGTACAAGGCAGACCAATCATACCTTAATAAGGAAACATAAATTCGTGCGTTAAGTGCTAGTGTGTCAAGTAACAGTGTTCTAGTGTGTCAACACACATAGCTTCAACAGAGAAACAATTCAAACAAAGTTCACACAGAGATCGCACAACACAAACATAACAAACTCACTTCCCAAGGATTCCCGAAAGACTCGACCAGCTCTGATACCACTAATGTAACACCCCCCTCGCGGGGCTAAATACTCGGACTCTAATGCGAAAAATAAATCAAGAAAATAAAACGCTGGTTGCTTTCGGAAAAATACTTTAATTAAGTAGCTACGTTCGAAAACGCGGTTTTAAAAATTTTCTACATGCATAGGCAATACAAACTCAAGGTGAAGAAATAAACTTCTTACAGCACATCAGTATTCACCTAATATATAACATATTACAAACTTGAAAACATAAGTTCAAAAGCGTGCAGTAATATAAGACTGCTCAAAATAAAAGACTCCTAAGCTGGTCGGCTAAAAGTAGCCATTGGGGTACAACCCAACGTCAACTTCATCAGAACGCTCCGTCATCTGAGTCCTCACGTCTCCGCGGGGACCTATGAACAGCATCTGTACATGTGTTCCAAAAACACAACAAGGTGTCCAACATGTACAGGCAAAGGTGAGATACTCATATAATAAGTTTATCATGATATCCGCACAGGCGACAGACAGCATAAATACAGTTATATGAACAGTTATTTATACAACACAATTTAATATCTCAAACACGATCATGAGTTATAATAATGCATGAGACTTCAATATCATCTTTCTAATTCATGTACTCCGGAGATTCCTACTACCCAACATCGAGCGATAGGCCGTAGTAACACCCGTAACACAATTGGTCTCATGAGTCGGCCTCTCTATTTAGGTCTGAACTCCAATTGTTCCAGGGTACCACGTCATAACCATATCCTGAATACGCCAGTCTCAGATCGAGTTCATTCGTGTTTGGTAGCCGATTTACCACGGCACGGGTTTGCTACGCCACCGGCCACTTGTGGGATCTCGAACACAGAATGCCCCTATAGACCTAGTGGTCTTGACTGATTAAATTCTCAACTACTAGAGTTGTAGCTCGGTTTCAAATGGCACGTCTGCCGGTTCATGCATGTACAAAGAAAGTTTTCTGTTTTCTATGCATTCATTCTTTCAAATGTCGAGACATAAAGTCCACGACTCGTTTCAAAAAGGCATTAAGCCCACTCAAATAAAAAACACAGGACACAAAGTCCGAGTGCTCAATCCACAAAACACTAGCCCCGACGTCTCGGCCACTAGGTTTGGGTTCGTCTCAAAGGTTCATCATTTTTATTTTCGGTCAAACTTTCTCAAAAAAACTTTGGAAAACAAAATGCACTTTTGTTTTCTTGAAATAAAACATTTCCACATTTTCCGGGAAAAACACCTTTCTTGAAAACAAAACCGTTTTCTAAGGTTTCATGCCCTTTTTAAACACTTTACAGAATAAAACACATTTTGCACGATTTTTCACAAAACCACTTTTTAAAAGAACATACTTTTGAAAAGAACATACATTTCAAAAGAACATACTTTTCCAAAGAACATACTTTTAATTTCAAAACGCGTTTTTCAAAACTTTGTTTTCGATTTCGAGTCTTTTAACAATTATCGAGACATAGCTAGTCCTATGCTCATCCAGGATATAAATATATATATATATATATATATATATATATATATATATATATATATATATATATATCAACAGTTCAATATCACAATAAGATATCATCCAAGGCATCCATGTCACAGTTATATCAAATAACCAACTATGCACAACACTTAACATCCAATCAATCCAGGACATAAGTATACATATACATCAAGTTTTAATTCAATCATAACACACTAATCAATCATATACCATGAGGCTACCAAACTCAAAATGAACTACCTCCCTTTACCTCACAAAAGTGTTCACTCCAAACTAGATCGGTTCTCGGCTCCGGCTCCGGTTCCGTTCGCGTCGCCTAAAACAATCAAACACAATTCAATTCAAACAACAAAGCAACATCAATCTATAACATCAAAACATAAGTTTTCTTCCCCAAGAAGGTATAGGGTTCGGCCATGAAAGGATAAAAAGGCTAGGGATCTCATTTGGTTCCAAACTTTTGGGTGGTTGGTCCTTAAGCATGATTAACACTAAATCAAGTCCTATGACCCAAAAATTTGAGACAAAACTCATGGTTCTACACCCTATATGTTTCCGCCATGAAGAGGAGAAATAGGTTAGGAGCTTTGGTTGATGTTTTGCTCTTGGGTTTAGGGTTCAAAGACATCAAGTAAGCTAGAACAAGTGCTATATAGCCAAAAATTGCAACAAAACCCATCCTTTCATCATGATTAGGATTCGGCCCTCCCATGGAAGAATAGGGAGAAAATTTCTTTTGGGTTCATGCTTCTAGACACTCAAAGTACACATCATGATGGGTTCATAGAAATTGGTTTCATGATCATAGGATTTTTCTACCATTTTCTATGGATTTTCAAAGTTCTAGATCTAAACTTGGATCTTCATGAATCAAATGATTCAAGAGATGAAATAGAGAGTTTGAGAGATTTAAGATGAGGATCATACCTCCTAGGATCAAAGATTAGTGAAGAAGAAACAAGTTTTCACTCAAAAACTTCAACTTTTGAAGATCAAACTAGGGTTTTTGTGAAGAACTTTTGATGAACACTCAAGAACTCATGAAGAACATGAAGAACAAGTGAGAGAAGATGAAGAACAAGAGAGAGAAGAGAGAGAAAGAGAGCTGGCCGAAATGGCCATGAGAGAGAAAGAGAGAAATATATATATATTGATGTCATGGCAAACTTGTAAATAACCAAAAGAGTAATTTGGTAATTCCTTTAAAGACTAGGGGCGTAAATGTCATTTCCCCTATAAATATCTAGATATTTATAGAAAGGTAATGATGACATGGTGAGTCACAGGGTCAAAATGGTTATTCCATAAATTCTCAAGGGCAAAACGGTCTTTTCATTCAAGGGCAAATGGTAATTATGAAAAGGGTCAAGGGCATTTTAGTCATTTTACGTCCAGATATTTTCTAAACGTAATTATTACGCTGATGAGTCACTGATGAGTCATAGCACACCATGTGACTTCAACCTTATCCGTAGCGAGTCACTGAAATCTCGTATTCAGCTCCGTTCTTTACCCGATTTAGGTTTTCGCCCAAGAAAGTCGTATGACGACTTATTTATTTTGAATATTTCCAAAATAACCAATATTGTTGGAAATAAAATATAAAACCTAACTGTTTCATTCACGAGTCAAAATTAGGTCTTGATAGTAGGAAAAAACTACTATCCGTGAAAAACGCAGACCGGGCTCCGTTTGAGCTTTCGCCAGAAACTTAACCATGGCTTCCTATGGTTGTGTAGGACATTCCTATCTGGTCAGAATATTTTATTGCCATTTCTAAGGCCTTGAATAAAATATAAGTTCATAAATACTGAATAATTAGGAAAACTCGAAAATCGGGGTGTTACACCTGTGGTTTATCAAGAGATAGACGCGGTGCTACAGTGATAATGTAGTACGTGTTTGTGTTGTGGCATTTCTTGACATGCATACGCATCTGTGAATGAGTTAGGCGTCATGCCTGGGAGTTGAGCTTACACCTTGGTGCAAGTGAAATTGTCTGAGGTGTTGATCATGAGGATCTTAGGGACGTCGGGGGTTGGGGAAGACACATGTGGCTAGATAGTAGCTCCTCTGTGTCGTGGATATCCATCGAAAAACACTGACGTCCTGATTGAAACACTGGGCAAATCATGATTTGGGTAAAGAACGTCTAGCATGAGCCGTAAAAGCGAATTCGCAATCTTGTTGAGATAGCACATGTTTGGCTGAGATAACGCAGACAATGTTCTCCCAATCACTCACTCCAGTTTTGTTTAGCTCCATGGAGTAGGCGTCAGAGTGTTTCCCTTGTGGCATATGGCATTGAGTCATGTACACCGCATTGCATTGCATGACTGCTGATGGATACATTTACATGTTATACATTGTTATCCTATATTGATGATGTCTGATGCTGTTGATTGGATAATATGAGATATTGAGATGTATGATATGCATGACTAATATTTTATTGTCTTGTGTGTCGTATCATTTTTACTTCTGCCATGTGTTATGCTGATAAATGGGAATCTCACCCCATTACTTTGTTTTGCATTGTTGTGTGCTTCTCTGGTTGTCTCCCGAGAAGGTCGTGTTACCGAGACTTCAACCGACGTTTTGGATGCACCTCTCTGTTGAGCCTCCCAGTGGTTTTGGCATTTGGACATCTAGTCATGATGAGCTTCTAGCAAAGTACATGGGAAGAGCCACACTCATTATCCGCAAGGGCTGCAGAGGAAGAGTTCTTGACTGCTCGACAACTTGTCTTCATGTTGTCTGCTATCAAGGTTGTACTCGTAAGTGGAATGCTAGATGGACTTTTCCACCGATGCGTTCAGTGCCTGCTCCCTCTGTTAGGGATGGCCCGCTCATTGGCAAGGTTGCTTCTAGGGCAATTTTTGCGATGTCTTCCATAGGAATTCCAGTGGTAGTCCCTGCTAGGATTCCTGTTAGGTCTCGTTTGACGGGTCTTGGTTGGACGGCGGTAAGTGAGGAATTTAGTCGAGAGGTGATCTATCCATGCGTCCTATTCCTTTCGCTTGTCTCTCCATAATGGAGGAGTTAGAGGAAGCATTCAGCGGTTGATTCGAGGGGTGTTTCCCTATGTAGTCTGTTGTCGGCCAGTGTAGGGTGTCAGAGTGTCTGTACCTTTCTTTTATCTTTTGTGGAGCTGCGTCTCCAAGTATCTTGTGTTTAGGAGCTGCGTCTCCAATCCTTTATGTTGAGTCTGTATCTTTCTACTTTGTTTCTGTAGACGGGTTGGGTTCTTATGTAAAGCCTTTATGAACTTATGAAGTGATATTATGAAATGTTTTATTTACCTTACATGCATAAATGGTTATAAGCTTTTACAATTATGTCTTGTGAAAAGGAAAAATTTACCCCCATCTTTCTTATATGTTTTTCATTAACCCGTTTTCGGCCTTATAGCTTTTTAAAATGTTCAAAACTGTGATGCCCCCGGAAATGGTGTTACAGATACCACTATTCATCTAAGTGATGATGAATAGCGTTCAAGCCAAATCACTGTTTGCCCAACACTGTTCTACTGACACCAACCGTCACTGTTGACACAGTTCCAGTCAAGATACCGACACTGTTCATCAATTATTGTAATAATATAGGTAATGATACCGGTACTGTTGTAATAGTAATTTTAGTTTTCTTTAAATAGGAATGCCGAGGCATTCTCAATCCATTCGAAGTTTAAGAGAGAACTTAGATAGAGAAGCTCTGATAGAAGTGAGCCTTCTCCCTTCTCTCTCTTCTCCCTTCTCCTTAATTTTCGTTTTCAATCTCCCAATCTTGTAACTTCAACTTTTTCTTTGAATAAAGTTTTCAATCTTTCCACCTTTGCATGCATTAACTGCTTCTTCTTTTCTCCCAACACCGGTCCTGGTGAGGCTCTGCCTCCATTCCGGTTTCTTTTTTCTTATCTTTTACATGTTTTAATTCATTGTTTTGCATGCTTTAATTATGTAAGTTATTTGTTTATATCCCTATTTCCTTCATCCTACTCTATTCCCCCTTCCTTCCTGTAGCTCCGTCATCCCTCTGGTGTCAAAGCTATAGGAAGGAAGAAAGGGGAGATTGAACATGAAATTAATGATGGTTTTATATATATGAATGATTTATATGATGGTTTTATATCTATGATATTCTAGTGATGATATTTTCTTTTGTTGTTTTGAGACGAAAACTTGTTAAAGTTCTGTTTTAGCCGGTATCGGGTAATTTCTCATTTCGCGTGCTGGAGGCCGAGAAACGGGGAATTGAGTGGGATGTAAAAATGCTTTAACCATTTTAAGTTAATCTTGTCCTTGAATCACCATATGTTGACAACACTTGCCTTTGATCAAATCTTAACCCTCCAACCCCATTTAACATATTTTTGGAGTCCAAGAGGTAGGATTATTCGGCCATTAAGGGGGAATATCCTAACATTTCACTATTCCATTCATTTCTAACTTATCACTCTTAAACACCAAAAGATCAAATTTTCTCTTTTCTCTCACTTCTCTCTTGTTTCAGCCAGCCCTTGGTGAGTATACCTACTCATTTTATTTCATCATTTTGACTTCATATTCTTGTTCATCTCATTCATCTAAGCAACTTTCATCTTTTGAATTTCTTCATTTGAAGTTGTTTTCATCAAGTTAGCTAAGGATCTTCAAGAACACTTCAAGCTTCTTGAAGTTGTCTTATACCTTTTCTTAATAGTAAGTTTATGACTTTTTTCATTCTACATTCTTACTCTTTAAAGTACCTTTGTTCTACCTTGATCATGTTGATGAGAAATCAAACTTTTGGGCCTTGTTTCCTTCAATATTGGGCATGGTTTTAGCATCTTATTGGTGACCAAGTTTTCTCTTCATCTTCTCCAAAGGAACTTCAAAGAGGTAATGGGGGAGTGAACCATATCACACCTTAATGGTGGTGATTAAGGATGGCAATGGGTAATGGACCCATTGGGTACCCCCAAAAATTATCTATGATGGGTAGGGTAATTACTCGCTTAATGGGTGTGGGTAATGGGTTCGGGTATGGGTACTTTGGTACCCAACGGGTAAGGGTACGGGTATTCAAGTTGCTACCGATGCAGGTATGGGTTTGGGTATGGGTAATTTTTTAAAACACAGGTATGGGGACGGGTACTATAGTACCCTACCCATTGCCATCCCTAACTGGTGATAAAGGCCTCCTAGTTTTGTTGAAGGAAAACCCTGGATTTAGGGTTTCCTTATAAAGTTCATTACTTTGTTGTCATATTGTATAATGTTGTGGTGTTGATATGGTGATTGTGTTTGTATGTGTTAGTAGAAAATCATTTTGGCATGGTGAAAAACTATTCTTAGGTCCAAAGATCTAAGGGTAGGAATTTTAGAATGAAGAACAAGTTTGTGTTCTAAGTTGCCTTGATAATATGTTTATATGTTGGTATGATTTTTTAGCCACCTGGTTGGTGTTGGATGCCATATACCTTGTTGATTTTATGGTTGTGTGGTTCGGCTATGTGTTAGTTAATGGGGGAAACCAAAGCTTCCATGTTCAAATGATGATGTAATGGACTTAAAATGGTACCAAGAATGCAAAATAATTAAAAGAAACCTACCCTTTTTGCTTGGAGGCATTCGGCCATACCTTGCCAAATAGGGTTAGTAACTCTAAATGATGATGTTAAGGGGTTTAATGTGTTCATGATAAAGTATAAGAGTTATATAAATTGAAAAGGTTTCCAAAGAAATCAAGTTTTGGTTCCAAAGAACCAAGTGTTGTGAAATAAGTGTTTTTGGCTTCATGTGAAAATTATTTTAAGAATAGGATGGTTTGATGTTGATCAACCACTTATTCTAATAAGTTATTTTAAGGAAAATATTTTCAAGAACCAAGAGTTTCATAGTCAAGATTTTTTTCCAGGATTTTGGCTAGTAAGCCTACTTTGAGAAAAATAGGATTCTTGCAAGCTTTTCTTTAAAAACAAAGAGTTTTTACATTACTATAACCTTTTAGAATCTTACAAAATTACATAAGTTATAGTTTCATTTGAAAATGAAAGGGTGATTTCAAGTAAGATATGTATTCCTTTTTACACCAAGTAATAGGACTAGGAAAAACATTTCAAAAGGGTTTTACACTAACTAGATGCCCTATGGGTATTTGTATAAAGTTTAAAAACTACTTAATAAAGGAGATTTCATCAACTACCTTACTACAAGGAAAGTATTTTGAAGCTTTTACTATAATAGCATAAACACGTATTATCTTCTAAAGAGGAAATTCAATGATTTCCACAATGGACTCGCAAAGACTAAGTAAAAGACATGCACCAATATCTTGTGGCCATGATAAATCATGTCCCACACCCTTGATGATTTAGGTCATCTAGGGAATCCATAATGTTTAATCACAAAGAGTTACTTATATAAAATAAATATTGTTCCTTTGATAGATAAGTGAGAAGATATGATGAAGGCATCCTCGTGGATCTTGTTTCTCTATAATACATTTAGGGTATCGAATAATATATATCATAAGACATGAACATCGTTTTACAAACAACGTGGTGGTACGTGATTGCAAGGAACGGAACCAAGAATAGGCGACTGATGGCAAGTCATGACAAAGTGGGTCCTGTAGGGGTGCCCTGTGGTTTATCAAGAGATAAACGTGGTGCTACAGTGTTAGTGTAGTACGTGTTTATGTTGTGGCATTTCTTGACATGCATACGCATCTGTGCATGAGTTGAGCATTAAGTCCAAGAGTTGAGCTTACACCTTTGTGCGGGTGTGATTGTTGGAGGTGACGATCGTGGAGATCTTGAGGATGTTGAGGTTGGGGTGACCACATGTGGCCAGAGAGTAGCTACTCTATGTCATGGGTACCTGTCGAAAAACAATGACGTCCTGACTGGACACCGGACAAATCATGATTTGGGTAAAGAATGTCTGGCGTGAACCGTTATAATGATTGCAATCTTTGGATGCGGCACTGTGGGGCTGAGATAACGTAGACGATGTTCTCCCAATCACTCACTCTCGTTATGTTTAACTCCATGGAGTAGGGGTCTGAGTCATGTTGCATATTATATCATTGCATACTCAATTGATGTCTGACCCATATTATTATTCTTGATATATTATCTGTGATGCCATGTGATTAGTTGTTATGCAGTGAATTCCCATGCGCTGTATGCCGATTGGGTGCATGTGTGCTTGACGTATGTGCGGAATCTCACCTCATTACTTTTGTTGTTACGCTACTCGCGTGGTTTTCGTCTTTCTCTGGTGAGCATTTATGGCTAGTGATCCATCTTCTCGGTTGACCTTGGACCTAACACTCCACAACGGGGAGGACGCCTGGACGATCCACCCAGATGGTTGTCGTAAATACACAAGAGCTGTGAGTCTCACCAGCAGGAAAAGTCACCTTTTTCCATGACGAGCTTATCTAAGAGAGTGTGCACTTTGCGCATCAGTGGCGGGGGTATCTCGGGGATCACCCAGCCACCACCATCACCTGCTGATCACCCATATCTATCTAGCGCTCAGCTTACAGTTCACCCGTTGGAGCCCAGTGACGTGTACGTTGACCCTTCTTCCATGCCACCTCCACTTATGGCACGATCTACTTCTGCCTTACCTGTACCTGCTGTCGGTCCTTCCGTTCCCATGTCCTACCCCCGGGGCCTACCTATGTGCCTTCCGAGCTACACCTTCAGGTTTTTTGCCAACGGGCAAATTTGAGGATAACTGCTCGTAACAGTACACGGGCTCATACTGGGGTATTATTCTCCACTCCCCTTGGCATCCTCTCGTTTGACGGTGATGAGATCGAGGAAGAGGAGGAGGAAATACCAGAGTATGTATCGGAGGACGTACATGAGGTAGCCTTTGCCAACGCGAGTCAGGATGCATGGTGGTTGAGGACTGGCGAGGAGTTGCTACGGTACGCAGAGCAGATCATGAGCAGGCATGAGATGCAGCCCTCGAAGGAGGACGAGAATGAGGAGGAGGAGGCAATGGAGGAGGAGAAGGATCCGGAGGAGTACTACTCCGACGAGTAGTGCAGTTTTTTGTTTTGACCAGTCTCTAGTGTCTTCCCAGAGTCTGTATATTCATGATGGGTCCCTTTCCACTTTTCAGTTGTGGAGCTGCGTCTCCAGTACTGTAGGATAAATTGTCCTTTTGTTGTTTACTTTCTGTTGTAGTCAGATGTCTTAGAACTACTATATATATATATATATATATATATATATATATATATATATATATATATATATATTTTGTGGGAAGCTTTTGTCATTTCACTATTGCTTACGATTACGTATATTTATCCTTATGAGTACAAACATACTTATATGTTTTCAGAACTTGAGTATAAAGAAGAAGAAAAAAAGAAAACTCATATTTTCGATAAGCTCTTTATATATTTCTGCATTTTATTTTAGTCTTGTGTTGAATAATCGTGACCCCTAAAGTGGGGTGTTGCATTATTTGGTATCAGAGCTGGCCGAGTCTTTTTGGGTTTGTGGTTGGTCTATCTTGTTTGTGCTGTGTGCCTTTGTGACTTGTGTGCTGTTGAATTCCGAAAGGAATGACAACATTAATTGAACTTGTGTGAAGAACCTCTAGCATACACTAAACTTTGTTGGTCTTGTAGGATGAGATGATTAATCGGAACATGGGCATTACTGATGTTGTGCAAGCCATGCAAGAGATGACAGCTGCCTTTATGCTACGTGAGCAGACGACCGCTGGTTGTCGAGGCCTGAGTGAGTTTCGCAGGAACAACCCACCTCAGTACAAGGGAGAGTATGACCCAGAGAAGGCTGAACTTTGGGTGCAGGAGATGGGAAAGATCTTCTAGGCAATGCGATGCTCGAAAGTGGACAAAGTGACCTATGCTGCCTACATGCTGGTAGGAGATGCTGAGTACTAGTGGAGAGGAGCCCACCAGGTGGCTGAACATGCTGGTCAAGCAATCACGTGGGAGCTCTTTCGCAGGAAGTTGTTCGAGAAGTACTTTACCGCAAGCACCAGGCATGCTAACGAGATGGAGTTTCTCCAGCTACGTCAAGGGAGCATGATGTTCTGTGAGTATGCTGCCAAGTTTGAGGGCTTAGCAAAGTTGTCCAACTCCTTCCAAGACAATCCCAATGAAGCATGGAAGTGCATAAAGTTTGAAGAGGGCTTGAGGCACGAGCTTAAGGAAGCAGTCATGCCGTTTAAGATCACTACCTTTCCCTAACTCATGGACAAGTGCCAGCTGATTGAAGAATTGAAAGGAAGTCGGAGCAAGACATAAGGAAGCTCTGGGCCATCAAGGTTCAAGAAGGGTGGTACCAGCAGTTTCCATCACAAGAAGCCTTACTTGAAGCCGTATGGGTGTCAATAATACCAGCGATTCCGAGGGAAGGACAACGGAAGCCATCCAGTTTCGAGAGCTGTTGATGTGAAGTGCTTCAAATGTGGAGGGGATCACTATGCCAGGGTGTGCTCAACAATAGGGATAACCTGCTTCAACTGTGGAAAGTTTGGTCATATGGAAAAGGAGTACAGACAACCTAAAGCGGAACCTGCTATCAACCTGGTCCGAGTAGCAAGGCCCAAAGCAACATGTTTTCTCTGTGAGCGATGCTGAAGCTTCTCAGAACCAAGACCTGATCCAAGGGGAGGGTAACATTGGAGGTAAAACTTTAATTGTACTGTTTGATTTAGGCACAACCCATTCCTTTGTTGCATATAGTTGTGTTAAACTTTTGGGATTACTTGTTTCTTAACTACCTTTCGATTTGGTTATTTCCACGCCTACTGAGAAACCTGTTGTTATGGCTGAGGCCTGTCTAAACTGCCCTATTCTTGTTGAGGCTAGGAAGTTTGTAGTCAACCTGATTTGTTTGCAATTATCACAAATAGATGTTATCTTAGGGATGGATTGTTTGTCTTCTAACCACGTCCTTTTGGATTGTGCCAATCGAACCGTAATCTTTCCAAAAAGTGAGATTTCTGGTTTTATCTCTACCAATCAAGTGAAAGCTTCTTTGAGAGAAGGAGCCTAATGATACATGTTGTTGTCCTTTCTGGAAGTCAATAGCAAGAAGGATGTGCGTCCGATTCCGATTGTCGATGAGTTCGCAGAAGTCTTTCCTGAAGATATACCTGGACTTCCACCGGTTAGAGTCATTGAGTTCGTGATAGACCTAGTGCCGGGATCTGGACCAATATCTATGGCACCATACCGGATAGCGCCAGCAGAGCTAGAAGAGTTAAAGAAACAATTGGAAGAGTTGATGTCCAAGCGGTTTGTTAGACCTAGTGTGTTACCATGGGGAGCACCAGTTTTGCTTGTGAAGAAGAAGGATGGGACGTCTCGTTTATGTGTGGACTACCGCCAGTTGAATAAGATTACTATCAAGAACAAGTACCCACTTCCGAGGATTGATGACCTGATGGATCTACTAAGGGGAGCGGCTGTGTTTTCTAAGATAGATTTACAGTCAGGTTACCATCAGATCTGAGTCAAGACGGAGGACATTCCAAAGACGGCATTCAGAACGTGTTATGAACACTATGAGTATTTGGTAATGCCATTCGAAGTGACGAATGCACCTGCCATATTCATGGATTAAATGAATAGGATCTTTCACCCTTACTTAGATAAGTTTGTTGTGGTGTTTATCGACGACATCCTTATCTACGCTAGGGATCAAGAAGAGCATGCAGAACTATTCTGCATTCTGCAAAACTTTCCTTTTCAGTGAATGGTAAGTCTGTTGGGTTCTTTTCCTGCAAGAGAGGGGTTAGGCAAGGAGACCCCCTTTCTCCTCTTTCATGCTTAAAGCCTTACTTCAGGTCAGTTTCTAAGTCTGGATAAATGCAAGTTTTATGTTGGAAATATTGCTCACAACAGATTAACTTCTTTGTTTAATGTGCTGGGATTCTCAGCAGGGCAGCTTCCTTTCAAGTATTTAGGTTTTCCTATCTTCAAAGGAAAGGCAAAGAAAATTGCATTTACAACCAATAGCTGATAGGATTCTTGCTAAACTAGCCTCTTGGAAAGGCTCTCTCCTTTCCATAATGGGTAGAGTTCAATTAGTAAAGTCTATAATCCACAGCATGTTACTTTATATCGTTCATGTGTAAGCCTGGCCTGTATCCTGATTAAATCTGTTGGATAGGAGCATCAGAAATTTCATTTGGGCTGGGGATATTAAGGTTAGAAAGATTTGTACTGTAGCTTGGAAAACAGTATGTTCTGCAGCTACTGATGGAGGGCTGGATATAAGATCTTTGAAGTCTTTAGACAAGGCTGCTTTGTTGAAACTGAGCAGGGATATGGTTTCTTCTTCTAAGCAGTGGGCTGCTTTTCTTAAAGCAGGTTCCTTAGACATAATTTTCCTGTTACAAATTATGTGAAGTCTTCTCTCTGGCTGGGTTTAAAAGTCAACATGCAAACTGTTATGGAAAACCCTTTTTGGGAGATTGGTGATGGTAAGCAAATTAACTTTTAGAGGGATAAATGGATGGATCAGCCTATAGTTGATCTTCTGCAATTTCCTGATCACATGCATAAGTCTTTGCATAGTATGGTTGCTGATTTCATTCATGACAGAAAGTGGAGATTCCCTGATGATATGTTTATTATGTTTCCTGCTTTGGTAAATACAATTAGTCAGATTACCATTCCTCTCTTTAATTGTTCTGATCACTTGATTTGGAAGGCCTCAGTTTCTGGATCATTATCTCTTAAGGAAGCTTATTGTCATATCAATCCTTCAAGTTCTGCAACATCTTGGGGCAAATTAGTGTGGACTTCTTTTATCCCTCCATCAAAATCTTTTATTGCTTGGAGATTGCTTCATGATAGAATGCCCACTAATGAGAACTTGAGAGCTCGAGGTTGTATTATAGTCTCTGTCTGCTGTTTGAGTGGATCTTCAGTAGAAACCTCTAGTCACCTTTTCCTTAGCTGCCCCTTTGTAAGAAATATTTGGCATTGGTTTAGTTCTATCATTAACAAAGTTGTTGATCTGTCATCTACTGTTGTAATCATGATTGGAGTCCCCAAGTCAAGGATGTTATTTTGGCAAGTGTTATTAGTATTTTTAGGTCAATATGGCATTGTAGAAATATTTTCAGGTATGATGGGAAATCTGTTTCCTTTAGTTATACGATCAAAATCATCATTGCATTAGTATCCATGTGTGGTAATGCTACTATAAGTCAAATGTCAAACACTGCTACTGAGCTGCTCATTCTAAAGGCTTTCTTTGTTAATAGTCATCTGTGTAGAGCTACAAAAATTACTTAGGTGATCTGGACTGCCCCTCCTTTTGGTTGGATTAAGGCAAACATTGATGGTGCTTCTCGTGGTAATCCTAGTCCTGTTGCTATTGGGGGTATTTTCAAGGACCGTAGTGGGGCTATTCTTGGTTGCTATTCTTCATATATTGGGGATCTCTTCTTCTTTCTTCGCAGAACTTCATGCTGCAATGTATGCAATCGAAGAAGCTTATAAAAGAGGTTGGTTGCGGCTGTGGCTTGAATGTGATTCAATGCTAGTTTTATGGTCTTTTTCTTCTCCAAATCTGGTGCCTTGGAGGATAAGGAATAGATGTGTTCATTTGATTGATGTTATGTCTTTTAAGGTTTCTCATATTTATAGAGAAGGAAATCAGTGTGCAGATAAGTTAGCTTCTTTTGGGATTAATTCTCAATGTTTCACTTGGTGGGATTTAATTCCAAATTTTATTAGTGAAGACTTGTATCATGATAGATTTAGTCTTCCTAATTGCAGATTTATATAGTTTCATTCTTTGCTCATGGGTTTGGTTTTATGTCCCCCAATGTTTTTGTATTCTTTATTTTTTTTAATAACATTATGGTGTGCTGCAAATGATTGATAAAGTTAGGGATGCCAACATAGTTGGGATGCCTTTTTTTATAGTGATGATTTGCATACCATTTTGTTTAAAAAAAATAAAAAAATAAGTGGTACTACAAATACTCAAAGAGAAATAGTTGTATGCCAAGTTTTCTAAGTGCGAGTTTTGGCTAGAAGAGGTTCAGTTTTTGGGTCATGTCATCTCAAAAGAGGGAATCGCCATGGATTCGGCGGAAAGTGGAAGTTGTGTTATAGTGGGAACAACCAAAGACGGCAACAAAGATCCGTAGTTTCGTCGATTTAGTAGGCTATTATCGAAGGTTTATTGAAATATTTGCTAAGATTGTGGCACCGTTGACCAAGTTAACACGAAAGGATCAAGCGTTCACATGGACCAAGGCTTCTGAGGCCAGTTTTCAGGAGTTTAAGAAGCGTTTGACCAGTTCACCAGTGTTACTACTTCCGGTCCCTAACGAACTTTCTGAGGTATTCTGTGATGCTTCATACCAAGGTCTGGGATGCGTCATGACGCAAAACCGAAAAGTGGTTGCTTACGCTTCAAGGCAATTGAAGAATCATGAGAAGAACTATCCAATTCAAGACTTGGAGCTAGCTACAGTGGATTTTGCTATAAAGATTTGGAGGCATTTCTTGTATGGGGCGAAGTTCAGCGTCTTCAGTGATCACAAGAGTTTGAAGTACTTGTTTGACCAGAAGGAGCTCAACATGAGGCAACGTATATGGTTGGAGTTTTTAAAAGATTATGACTTCGAGTTGCAATATCATCCTGGAAAAGCAAACGTGGTGGAAGATGCTTTGAGTAGGAAGGTACTTCATGCGTCTGCCATGATGGTCAGAGAGAGAGCTCGTCGAGCAGTTTAGGGATTTGAAGTTGGCTGTAGAGGCATCCTTGGGATTTGAAGTTGGCTGTAGAGGCATCTCCAGGGAAGCTTAGTGTGAGTATGATCACTGTGGAGAGTGATCTCTTGAATCAAATCAGGGAGAAGTAGAGTGAGGATCAATATCTGATGAAAGAAAGGGAAGCAGGACGGCAGGAGACAAGCTCAGAGTTTGTGAAAGGACCCGATGGGATTCTAAGTTTCAAGGGCAAAATCTGTGTACCCAGTGATGCGGATCTAAGGAGACTGATACTTGAAGAAGCTCACATGTACATGTTGAGTATGCATCCGGGATCCACCAAGATGTATCAGGACTTAAAGCGGATGTATTGGTGGCACGGGATGAAGAGAGATGTTGCCAGTTTTGTATCGTCATGCTTGATGTGTCAGAAGGCGAAAGTGGAGCTCCAGAGGCCCGCGGGAATGTGGTAATTGTTAGATATCCCAGAATGGAAATGGGATGGCATATCCATGGATTTCGTGATGAGTCTACCAAGGACACCAAAAGGTTATGATGCTATTTGGGTGATCGTGGACCGACTCACAAAGTCAGCACACTTTTTACCCATAAACATCAAGTACTCGATGGAGAAGTCGACCCAGCTATACATCGGGGAGATCTTCAGGTTACATGGTGTACCAACCAGTATTGTTTCGGACAGAGACCCGAGGTTCACGTCTCGTTTCTGGTAAAGCTTGCAAGAGGATCTAGGGAAAAGGCTGCGTTTGAGTTCGGCATATCATCCGTAGACGGATGGTCAGTCAGAAAGAACGATTCAGTCTTTGCAAGATTTGTTAAAAGCTTGTGTGCTTGAGCATTCAGGGAGCTAGAAAAGGTGCTTGCCTTTGATAGAGTTCACCTACAACAACAGTTTTCATTCAAGCATAGGGATGGCACCCTATAAGGCTCTGTATGGGAGGCGTTGGAGAACACCGCTATGTTGGTACCAAGATGGAGAACACCTTACTCTAGGACCCGAGCTCGTACGTCAGACTACTGAGAAGATGAAGTTGATTCAGGATAAGATGAGGGCGACTCAGAGTAGCCAAAAACGGTATGCGGACAAGAGACGTCAACCGTTCGATTTTTAGGAAGGGGACCACGTATTCTTAAGAGTCACGCCCATGACTGGGATTGGTAAAGTAATTAAATCCAGGAAGCTCACACCAAAATTCACTGGACCCTACCAAATTCTTCGTAGAGTTGGCCTAGTGGCATATCAAATAGCCTTACCCCCTTTTCTTTCAAACCTTCATAATGTGTTTCATGTTTCGCAATTGCAAAAGTACATTCCTGATCCCACGCATGTAATGGAGCCTGATACGGTACAATTAAAGGATAACCTAACCTTTAAAACTTCTCCTGTCAGGATCGGGAACCGAAGAATAAAGCAGCTGAGAGGGACGGATATCGCTCTGGTGAAGGTCATCTGGAATGAAGTGACGGGAGAAGCGTTGTGGGAGCTGGAAGAGAAGATGAAGGAGCTTTATCCGCTTTTGTTTTGACGTCCTTGGTTTCGAGGATGGAACTCTTTTTTTGTTAGGGAGTGTTGTAACACTCCCATTTTCTATAACCTGGTTATAATCACTTTGACATTGTGATTGCTACCTTTATGTTCTGTATGACCTTGTTATATATATATATATATATATATATATATATATCGGGTAATTTTTTTGTTTCGAGTGCCAGGGGCTGGGAAATGGGGAATTGAGTGAGATGTA
This sequence comes from Ammopiptanthus mongolicus, assembly GCA_039655645.1. Classification (NCBI taxonomy): domain Eukaryota; kingdom Viridiplantae; phylum Streptophyta; class Magnoliopsida; order Fabales; family Fabaceae; genus Ammopiptanthus; species Ammopiptanthus mongolicus. The sequence goes on along the minus strand of CM077348.1, from coordinate 59,352,540 downwards.
ATGTTGAGTTACATTTTCCATTACCTTGTTGATTATTCCTAATAAAGAGAATTAGTTTTCATAAAATCCAAAATTTAACAAAAGTAGTAAAAACCGATTTTCCATTTTTGGTAAAAATCCTAAACACCTTATTCCTAACCAAATGGAAAAATGTAACTATACTAGTTACATTGAGAGGCCATTCGGCCATCTAGCATAGGGAAGAGTTAAAATCTTCCTTTTCCATTATTTCAATCAAGTGTTATATCATTAACTAAAATGGAAAAAGTGCTTTAACCATTTTAAGTTAATCTTGTCCTTGATTCACCATATGTTGACAACACGTGCCTTTGATCAAATCTTAACCCTCCAACCCCATTTAGCATATTTGAACAAATTTTTGGAGTCCAAGAGGTGGGAGTATTCGGCCATTAAGGGGGAATACCTTAACATTTCATTATTCCATTCATTTCTAATATCACTCTTAAACATCAAAAGTTCAAATTTTCTCTCTTTCCTCACTTCTCTCTAGTTTCGGCCAGCTCATGGTGAGTATACCTACTCATTTTATTTCATTATTTTAACTTCATATTCTTGTTCATCTCATTCATCTAAACAACTTTCATCATTTGAATTTCTTCATTTGAAGTTGTTTTCATCATGTTAGTTAAGGATCTTCAAGAACACTTCAAGCATCTTGAAGTTGTCTTATACCTTTTCTTAACAGTAAGGTTATGACTGTAACATCCCGATTTTTCGTGCTTTCTAAGGACAATAAACTCGATTAACGAGTTTATATTTTTATCTATGTGTTAGAAAATGATTTTGGGAAAACTAAAATCATATTCATGCTCCAGGCTATCGTGGGAGCCTACGGTTAAATTTTGGGCCGAAAACTCAAACGGAGCCCGATCTACGTTTTCACGGATAGTAGTGTTTTACTGCTATAATGACTTCATTTTGACTAACGATCAGAACCATTAGTCTTGGAACTCGATTCTCCACATTTTCGAAAAAATGTGTCCTGACCTTTGAAAATAAAAATAGGTTTAATGAAGTTTTTAGTCCCTGAAAAGTGAGTCAATTTTGGATTTGGTCCCTGTACTTTTTTTTCGTTGGTTTTGGTCCCTATAAGTTCCAAAACTTTGGTTTTGGTCCCTGCCATCACTATTCATCCGTTAAGTGTTGACGTGGCTAGCATACTGCCACGTTAGCACTGTTATGTAGGCTATTATAATATCTTTATTTTTATTATAATGTTATTATTTGTTTTTTATACTTTTATTAAATGAATGAAAGGCTGAAATGATAACATTCAGGAACATTTATAGGATTTCCGAATACCTCTGTGGCATTAAATATTATAAAAGAATGTAAAAAATTTAATATTTAATCATACGTGACATTAAATATTATAAAATTAGCCTACATAACAGTACTGACGTGATGGTCCGTTAGTCACGTCAACGCTTAACAGATGGATAGTGATGACAGTGTCCAAAACCAAAGTTTTGGAACTTGCAGGGACCAAAACCAACAAAAAAAAAGTATAGGGACCAAAACCAAAACTGACTGACTTTTCAAGGACTAAAAACTTAATTAAACAATAAAAATAATATATTATATTCAGACCAATACTCGAACCGGGAGACTTTTGGAGCTGATGATAGATTTAACGGGATCCGCTAACGGATAATTTTGAAGTCATATCAGGTCAACATCATCTCATGATGGTTTCATAAAATATCGGGAAGCGAAATGACCAAAATACCCCTAGTCTTTTAAAGAAATTACCAAAATACCCTTACACTTAATTACAAGTTTGCCATTGAGGTGAAAATTTTTCCATTTCACCCCCCACCCAAGGCCTCACGTCCAGCACCTTTCTTCCTCCCTAACACACCTATTTCTCACCATTTTTCATTTCCTTCAAGCTTTTCTTCAAGCTTTCTTCATAGATCTTCAAGTTTTGAGTGGATTTTGTTGATTCCTTCTCTAGTTTCATCATCTAGGAGGTATTCCCCTCAACTTTCATCTCTTAATCTCTCTTTAATCTCCATGATTTATGATGGTTTAATTTTAGATCTAGAATTTCAAAAATTCATAAGAAATTGTAGAAAAATCCTTTTAATGCCAAACCACTTTCTATGAACCTAGTTCATGGTTGTCTACCTAAATCCAAGAGTTGGAAACCATAGGGGCTTCCTAGCAATATGGGTATTTTTGGCTGAAACCCCTATGTATGGGTGGGTAGAGTTTTGGTTCAAGTTTTGGTGTAATAGGCTTTGATCTAGCCTCACCACATCTAGTAAGGATGAAATCCAAGAGATTGGAATTTTTGGACATCCCTAGCTATTTTATCTAGCTATGGCTGAACCTAGGAGGGTGTGGTTAGTAGAGTTTTTTGTGATTTAAAGTTGATGCATTGATTGATTGTGTGTATGTAGTTGTCGACGAGTAATCGGGCATGGAACCGGATCGATCGGACAACTTTTCGCTCACCGGGAAACTACAAGAGGTAAGGGGGAAATGCCTGAGGGATTCTCCCGATGACTGCATGTCATCATATTTGATCTATATATGTGTAATTAAGTTGTGTGGTGATTGATTTATTTACTTTCGGCAATTATTTGATTTGTTGATAATTGTTGATTTATATGTGTTATAGTAGTTGAATATGTGTTTTAACTTTATTATCTGCTGTAAACATATTATGATGTTGATTGTTGATTGGGAAGCCTGACAGTGGTCAGTGCTCAATTAATTAATGAGGATAAAAGCTTTAAAAAGCTTTGTATTAAGTAATAAAGATTTATTTGGGAAAACGTTGGGTATTTTCAACAACGCTGTTTTTCTAAAAAAAAAAAGTGGATCCAAAAGTAATTTATGAAGTTAGTAGGAAAAGTTAGTTTTTATGAATAAATTAATCTTGATAAGGAAAAAGTAACATTAAGAGAAAAAAGTCAAGTTTTTCAACTGAGGACGTTTTAAAACGATGTTTTATTTCCGAAAAGATTTACGGAAAACGTTTTAGAAAACAGAAATGTTGTTTTGGGACGACGTTTTGGTCTCAGCAGTTTCCTTTCAAAAATTGATTTTTGGGAAAGGGACTTTCGATAAAAGTTAAGTTTTACCATAACTCGATGGTTTTCAAACCGTTTTCAAACAGAAAAGTTTTTCTGTAAGACGAGTTTTCCCAACGGTGTAAAATCCGACAACTTGGATGAGTTGCGGAGTTTTCATTTTGGATTTGTGTTTCACAGAGTGAAAAATGGTAAAAAAAACGTTGGAAACATGAACCTAGCATACGAGACGACGGGGTGCTAGTGTTCTGTAAAAATAGCACGAGAAGCTGTGCAACGGTGTTATGGACTGTGTGTCCTATGGACTATGTGTCCTCCTCTTATTATGAGGAAACGTGATTAAAGGTGAATGATGTTTTCTATTACCACGGACCTTGGGATGGTGCATCGGTCTAGGGCTCCGCGATTGAGCACTTGGACGTTTCGTCCTGTGTTAACGGTGAAAGGTTTTAAAACGGTGTAAACGATGAATAGTAGGGAGCCTTGAGCTACGACAACGAAAGAACGAACACAAAGAAAAGTGACAAGACTTGAAACGTTTTTCCATGCATTAAAATTCGGCAGACGTGCCAACAACGGTGTTATTCTGGATATCTTGGTGGTTAGGATATTCAAACGGTGTATATATCATTGTGCCTTGATGGATAATGAAAAACCATAAACGGTGATCGTCTGTGCTTTGTGTTGGACAGTGCACAATGGTTTTAACAACGGTGTGCCTTTTTGGCAATCGAGCTTGATCAACTCAATTTCTATAAAACGGTGTTGGTATCTCCGGAGATTAAGTAAAGAATTAGATGATGAATATTGAAGTGTCGTGCATTTCTTCTGAAAATGACGATGACTGTCGAGCATGAGACCCTATGATATACTACTTGTTTATCTAGTAGGACTTTATGCATAGTAATTACACATGCTTATGTGCTATTGATATATAATGCATGTTGTTATTGTGTGTGAATCCATATATTGTTATCTCACCCTTACATCTTTAGATGAGTTCCAAGATGCCACCGGAACATTTGGGGATCCTTTCCCTGACGCTTGAGGGCACAGAAGGAGGGTGACGTACGAGGAGTCACTGTGTTTTAGTAGTATGACCAACTATAGGATATGTCCTATTTTATTTTGAACAACGGTTAGTTAATTGCTTTGGCTACTGAACGCCATGACATGTTGCATATGGCCGCTTGCATAAGGCCTAAGTATTATATTATGATACCTTATTATGTATACTCTGCTTGATGTTGAATTATATGTATGTTGAAGTAACGTTGATGTAAGGTAACTAAGTTAGGAGAAAAAAAATTTATCACGGATTTTCACAATAAGTTAAATACTTAGGAAATCTTATTTTCCGAAAGTAAACCAGCACAATTAATTAAAGTTTATTTTCAGCAACGGGTAACCATGTGGTGCCGCAGAAGGGGGTGTCACATTGACTTTGTTCTTTTTACATTCTGTTATCTCCACAAAAATGTTCACTCGGTAGATGTTGATTAATGGTCAACCGAATAAGCATGGTTAGGCGACAATCGAATAAGAAGAGCCGAATGAGTAAGAGTAAGGGCAGCCGTGTATATATTATTCTAGGCAACCAAAGTAGTATTATTAATGGCAGCCGAATTAATAGTAAAAATAGGTAGCCGTTTTGATATTGAGTTACAATGATAGTTGGTTAGTTACTTAGTTGGTTCAAGTACTCTGATTGGATTATGTGAAGAAATTTACATGATTAATATTTGAACTAAGTTGATTAGTCGAAGATCAAGTAAAGCCCATGTATTTAGGAGTGCTAACCACTTAGGCCTACAAAAGTGGGATTTGGGTAAAAAAAACCGTTTGAAGGCTAAACGCTAGAGGGTCTGCCGTTTTGAAGATTGATGTTATGCTGAGGAGATTGACCAACTAGGATGATCGTGCAGATGTGCCTAAAATATAGGAAACTTGTTAGTCATGGTTAGCCATTGGTTTTGTAACTATCTATGTACTAAAGTGTCTTTTGTCAGCCATGATATATCTTAGTTGCTGAAAAATAGGGGTTAGTGGCCAATAGAAGAGGCTTTAGTGTAGAGTTACTAATTTTGAGTATAAATATGAGTTGTACATTTCAAATAGGAACACAATCAATCAAACACAACTTGCAAATTTTACATTATTCATTTTGAGTTCTTAGTTTTTGTACTTAGCTCTTTCTCATTTTCACTTTCACACTAAACGCTCTTTGGAGTAGTTTAGGAACCCACTAAGTTAGGAAACAGAAACCTTTTCCTAACGTTTAAAGATCAAAAAGGGGAATCACTGTTGAAGGATTAGCTGAATAAACGGCTAGCACCAATCCATCCTACAACAAAATTGGCACACCCGGTGAGACCAGCGAAGGTGAACAATTTGGGAGGTTCATTTCTCCTGGTCACGATTATTTTTGGTGTATGCACTTGCGCTCAGGAAGAAATCTGGAAAACATGGAGTCACAACCACCTAAGAAAAATACATCAAAGAAGACAGGGGATGGTTCTGTATCTTTGGGAATGCCATATTCTCCACAGGCATCCCCAACTACCCCTGTTTCCAATACTGCTACGCCAAGCACTAGTGGGGTTGGAAATTCATCTAAAGAAGAAGGGTCACCACAACCTATTGTGATAACAAATTCCTTTATAAAATAGCAGATAGACATGGGATTGAACTTGCTGATATATCAGATGTCCAAGCAATTGGCTGATATAGTGAGCCAATGGTACATAATGAGATACAGCAGGCCTAACAAGCAGAACCTAGACAAGGTTCTGTTGAAAATTCTACAACTTTGGCTAACCTGGGGCAACCAGGACAGCCGAGTCAGCAATATACGACTTTCCCAAGAGGAAATCACTCTGGCTTTGGTATGCCACCAATTGAGGCAGGGCCCCTACCCGTGGTCCAGCCAAACAACGTGCAGCAGGTACCATTGCCTACACCTATTTATTCTAATGTTGTCATTTCTAACCAATATCTTTTAAGTCTTCCTGGAACATATCATGAATCTCAGTCTAACCTACAGTTTGGACAGGTTTCTACGGCTAGAAGGCCAGCAGGAACAATGGGACATATAAGCATGCCGCAATTGGAACCAAGTGCTATGGGTCATGGTGCCAACGTGCAGGTCAGCCATCAAACCCAAGGAACAGGATCATCCATGGGCTATGGAGTTATGCAGACACGAAAATCTGGTAATTATACGGGGCAGCAGCCATGGAATGTGTGTCCACCTGCCTCAAATAACATCCTATTCCTTCTGTCTGTACCAGAACAGCCACCTTGTGGTCAAACGGGTTCGGCTCCTCCAACAGGAGTTTTGTACAGAACGGCTGAGGAATACTCAGGGAAGCAGCCATGGGGCATGTGCCCACATCTCTCGGGTAATTACACGGCCGCTCAGGGATATCAACACAGGGTTCCTGGTGGTTACATGACTGAACAGCAATGGGTTATGCACCCACCTTAGCCGAGTGGCCAGACTGGGAACTTCTGCACACCTGATCTTGGGTATCAGAATCAATACCAGGGGGCACCTATGCCTATCAGGCAGCCAACTATTGCACCTGGGGGGACCTATCCGCAGGGGTTGGCAGTCTATGGCAGGCCTTTTGGACCTCAGCTGATTGATCTCAACATGATCGCTGAGCCTGTCAGGAGGTATTTTGGTGTGCAGCTGAAGCCGTTGACAGGCCAGTCTATAGGAAGCAATATCCAGAATGGGTTGATAAGATGATGCCCTTGCCTAGAGGTTTCAAGACTTCTGACTTTGCTACTTTTTCTGGGGATGATGGCAAGTCGACCATGGAGCACATTGGTAGATTCACGGCTCAGTGTGGGGAGGCTAACCAAAATGAATTCTACAAATTGCAATTGTTCCCATTGTCCCTGACAGGAACATCATTTACGTGGTATTCAGCGTTGCCTCCTAATTCTGTTCAGAATTGGACAGACATGGAAAGGTGCTTCCATGATAGGTTCTATAGGCCACAGCCTGAAGTAATAGTGGCTGATGTTATGAATCTCAAGTAGCAAGTGGATGAACCTGTTGCAGATTTCATTGAGAGATTCAAGAAATTGGGAAGTAGGTGTAGTGTACAATTCCCTGAGGCAGAGTATGCAAGTATGGCAATTGGGAACAAGTATCCCCAATTGCGAGAGAAGTTGGTGGCGCAAGATTGCGGTGATTTGAGCCAGTTGGCTTCCAAGGCCACAAGAATCGAGCAGTACATCATCGAGAAGGAACAAAAGAGGGCTAGCCGAGGAAGGGGGCCACATATGGTTTCTATCATTGAAACTAAAGACTCAGATGAGGCAGCCGAATGCCCAGCCGATCCCACGGTTGACATTATGGCAGCTGAAATCCTAAGGGGTAAACCATACTCATGCCCTGCATTGAGATCTCCTAAGGGAAAGGAGGCAGCTGTTTCAGAGAACAAGGTGGAGTATGCCTTTGACATTTCCAAGGCAGACCAGATATTTGACTATATGCTGAAAGATGAACAGATTCGGCTGGCCGAAGGACACAAGATTCCCTCTGCTGAGGAACTGAAAAATTAGAAATATTGTAAGTGGCATAATTCCTATAGTCATGCTACTGTGAACTATGTGGTGTTTAGAAAGGCCATCCAAAAGGCTGTTAAGGATGGCAGATTTAAATTGGCTGACAAGGCAGTGGCTGAAATGGGAGTTGATATTGACCCATTCCCAGCCATTACCATTGGTATGGTCTCCTTTTCTGGACAATCGGGTTCTCCACACAAAAGGTGGAAACAACCGATCCAGCAGCAATGGAGAAGAAAAGGAGAAGTTTCGGAAGGACAAAAAAGGGATGAAGCTGCCACGACTAAGAAACAAAGCCAGATAGAGAAGAAACAAAATGTTTTTGCAAGATTGGGAACTCCTAGGGTTATGGCTGTGCAGAGGTCAGAGGCATCCCAGTCGAGTCATGTTAATCCAAGAACTAGTGTCTTTCACAGGCTAGAGCAACAACCGAGAAGGTATGGTCCCCGGGGCTTCTCCAGACATGAAACATTCGACCACTTGAATGGGTTATGCAACGCCCTTTGCCGAGTGTCACATTCCCAAACATTTATAAGGCCGAAAATATTTATTAATGCGGAAAATACGGTTTTTTTTTCTTTTCACAAAGATGTAATAGGATTAGTAAAGGTAAATAATACTAATAAAGGAACTTAGGTTCACCATGCATCTCTAGAACATACTGTATTATAAATACAGAAACAGAAAATAGAAAACAGAAACAGAAATAATACTGTATACAGACATAGGTCTAATGTATAACTGTCATAAGAATAAAATAAGTACTAGGAGTCGTAGCTCCTAAAAGGTACTACAAATATCGACACAGTCTGGCCCAAACAAAATAAAACAGCAAAAAGGAGTCCACCTCTGGACTCAAAGGAACTTCTGAACCGAACCGTTGTCGCATCCATCTGTTCAGGCTGCAACAGCAAGTACCAGTAGAAAATATACAGATATGGGTGAGATTCCCGTTCATTAACACAACAAAACAGCAGTAGTAAAAACGGGACGACTTACCAGGTAACAGCGTACCCAACATGCTTACTAAAATTCTCAATATAAATCATGTTAAACAGTTAACAGCATAATATAAGGCATTCTTAAAAACAGAACAGCGATATATAGCAGTAAATGTAAACATCAACAGCCATGCAATGCAATGCAATGTACATGACTTAATGCCAATGCCACTGGGTACTACTCTGACCCCTACTCCATGGAGCTAACAAAACGTCGGAGAGAGTGAATGGGAGGACATGTTCCGTACGCGCCAGCCTTGGGCAAGATGCTACAACATTCGTAACGTGCACGTATCTGGCTTTTACGGAAACACTCTCGACCTAACATGAAAATTATGGCATCTAGTAGAGGATATCAATGTATTGCTCGGATTAGCCATGACACAGAAAAGCTACCAACTGCTCACATGTCAGCCCTTCCAACCTTGATACCTCCAAAAAGACCATTGAAGATCGTCACCGTAAGATTCACACCCGCATCAAGGTGTAAGCTCAACTCCTAGGCTCAAGGCCTTACGACTATGCAAATGAAATGTCAATGCTTACACAAAGCATATGCTATAAAGCAATATCTACCCCCTAGGTAAACCTCAAGGTCCACTAAGGTTCTCTTCCTTAGGAACTATACGCGTATTTGAAAAACAAAACCTTTATCCATCGGATAAATCTCGTGATCCCTCTGGGATCGAGTCATCCCAAGACTGAAACAATTGAACGACTGATCGGGGTCTGAATCACCGGTCCGTCATCGAACTGCTGTTCCAAAACCCAAAACGTTTCCCGTTTGTGTTTATGTCTTATGAATTATGTCTCAAGTCCTAAGCATTATGAATAAGGATTGAGAATCCTCTTAGATAAGTCTTTAATCCTTTCTAAGATATTACTCCTTGATTTTCAATTAAGGAAATAAGTGTTGATTCACTTAAGTCTTATGAGATCATTGATGTACTAAGTCATCAATGGTATAGTATATAGTCTTGTTCCATCACATACTACACTTAATTAGCCCTTGTCTTCAACTCTAAGTTAATTACTTAACTTAGGTTTTTATGCGTAAAACTTTACGATTTGAGTTAAAAACTCCTTTTGTAAACCAAAACAAAGTCTTCATTTGAAAACTCATTTGATTTGAAACAACATAACACTTGCTTAAAACAAAGTACTTTAACTAATTTTTGAAAGAGTTTTCCCTATTAACTTAGTGTAAAAACTATGTTCTAAGTTAATGGAAAGGAATGTAATCTCATCTAACTTCCTTAACTATGATTTATTTTAATCAACTTAAGGATAAAAGGTTTCTATTTTGTTTGAAAAAGGAACATGAACTTTGTTCTAAAACAAAGGTAATGTCTTTATGAAATTATGTTAACTTTCATGAAATCATTTCATTAATCCATTTTTAAATCACTTGATTAACTAGATGAACGAATGATAAGGTATAAGACATGTTTCACTTTGGTGAAAACACTTAGAGATTGAAACATTGTTTGATCTTCGGATCAAAATCACTTATGGTTTTTCTTTAAAGCATAAGTCTCTAAAACATTTTTCTAACATCAAAACTTTAATTTGTTCAAAAACTACACATTTTCTTCTTTTTCTCAAGGTCATGGCCGAAAGCCTATTAGGAACAAATGTGAAGATTTTGCTTCACCAACTAGCCAAGTTATGGCTCAAAACCTCACATAATCATGACAAACAATAATCACACATTATTGCATCATAATCAAGCATAAAAGTCCATACTTGATCTAGAGATCAAAGTAGGTTTTTCAACATACATGAAAATATTTTCTCAACTAATCAACATCATCCTAGGGCATGATAAAGCATACAACGCATAAACTACAATTATTACATTTTGTTCTCAAAGAGAACCAAATTGAATGGTCAACCCAAACCAAAGGGTTTCACCCACACATAAAATAAACAACCATTCTCACCACCACTATTTTGGTGTGATGAGGTTCACCCCCCATACCTGTTGATGAGCAGATATCTGGATCAAAGTTGGTTAATCGGTTTGTGAACCTCCTGATGATCGTCACCAACTACAAATAACCAAATAATGAAGCATTAAACAACAATCAAAACAAATCTCAACTATATTTACTAATAGAGGGTTCGGCCACTCTAAGGAAATAAGGCTATAAATTGATTTGGTTTTCCATCACTTGGATTCTAAGACAATAGGAAAGCTAAGGATGGAATCAAGAGTTAGAAATCAAAAATTGATGAAAAACACTATTCATCATCACTATTTAGGGTTCGGCCAAATTGGGGATTTAGGGCTATGATGAGAATTGAATCATAAGCTCTTGGGTTTAGGTAGAGAATGATGAAGTGAATTCAAAGAAATTGGTTTCCCATTAAAAGGATTTTTCTACAAATTCCTATGGATTTTCAAAGTTTTGGATCTAAGAATGGATTTTCATGAAAATGGATTTTGATCTTGAAATAGAGAGAGGTTCAAGAAGCTAGGAGATCATAGAAGTGATCTTACCTAAGAATGGAGGAAGATTGGTCAAGGAATCAAGGATTTCTAACAAGTATTCAAGGTTTTCTCAAGAACAACAATGGTGTATTCTCAAGAACAACTATGGTGTTCTTTGGCCAACCTTTTTTTTTTTGCGTGAATGAGGGGCTGTGAGGGGCTGAGTTCAGACTTTTAAAATCTCACTTAAGGGCTAAATGGTCATTTGCTTCAAGGATAAAATGGTAAAAGTTTAAAAGACTAAGGTTAGGGGTATTTTGGTAATTTTGCGTCTAGATTTTTCCAACCATCATGACAACTCTGGCATACTCTCCCAAGTGTCATGTAAAACACCCTTTCCCGAGTGTCACATTCCCGAACATTTATAAGGCCAACAATACTTATTAATGCGGAAAATATGGTTTTTGTTTCCCCCTTTTCACAAAGATGTAATGGGATTAGTAAAGGTGAATAATACTAATAAATGAACTTAGGTTCACCACGCATTTCTAGAACATACTGTATTATAAATACAGAAATAGAAAATAGAAATAATATAGTATACAAGCATAAGTCTAATGTATAACTGGCATAAGAAATAAAATAAGTACTAAGAGTCGTAGCTCCCTAAAGGTACTACAGATACTGACGCAGTCTGGCCGACAACAAAATAAAACAGCAAAAGGAGTCCACCTCCGGACTCAAAGAAACTGCTGAACCGAACCGCCGTCGCGTCCATCTGTTCAAGCAGCAACAGCAAGTACCAGCAGAAAATATACAGGTATGGGTGAGATTCCCGTTCATCAACACAACAAAACAGCAGTAGTAAAAACGGGACGACTCACCAGGTAACAACGTACCCAACATGCTTACTAAAATTGTCAATATAAATCATGTTAAACAGTTAACAACATAATACAAGGCATTCTTAAACAGTGCAGCGATGTATAACAGTAAATGTAAACATCAACAGCCATGCAATGCAGTGCAATGCACATGACTCAATGCCAATGCCACTGGGTACTACTCTGACCCCTACTCCATGGAGCTAACAAAACGTCAGAGAGAGTGATTGGGAGGACATGTTCCGTGCACACCAGCCTTGGGCAAGATGCTACAACATTCGTAACGTGCACGTATCTGGCTTTTATGGAAACACTCTGCACCAAACATGAAAAGTACGGCATCTAGTAGAGGATACCAGTGTATTGCTCGGATTAGCCACGACACAGAAGAGCTACCAACTGGTCACATGTCAGCCCTTCCAACCCTGATACCTCCAAACAGACCATTGAAGATCGTCACGGTAAGATTCGCACCCGCATCAAGGTGTAAGCTCAACTCCTAGGCTCAAGGCCTTACAACTATGCACATGAAATTAAATGCTTACACAAAGCAGATGCGATAAAGCAATGTCTACCCCCAGGTAAACCTCGAGGTCCACTAAGGTTCTCTCCCTTAGGAACTATACGCGTCTTTGAAAAACAAAACCTTTATCCACCGGATAAATCTCGTGCTCCCTCCGGGATCGAGTCATCACAAGACTGAAACAAGTAAACGATTGACCTAGATCCGAATCACCGGTCCATCATCGAACTACTGTTTCAAAACCCAAAACTTTTCGTGTTTGTGTTTATGTCTTATGAAGTCATTGATGTATTAAGTCATCAATGGTATGGCATATGGTCTTGTTTCACCACATACTATACTTAATTAAACCTTGTCTTCAACTCTAAGTTAATTACTCAACTTAGGTTTTTCATGTGTAAAACTTTACGATTTGAGTTAAAACTCCTTTTGTAAACCAAACAACTTTTACAATTGAAAACTCATTTGATTTGAAATAATGTTTGAACCTCTTATTCTATTTTTAGCATTTTCTGAAACATGAAATTCGCTTAGCGGAGTTCAATTCGCTTAGAGAAATTGAGGCAGTGATACCTCCTTTGAAACTCCTCTGTATCGCTCAGCGAAACATAACTCGCGTAGCGAAATTTGTTGTATTCGCTCAGAGAAAATGGAGGCGGTTACACCTCTTTTGAAACTCCTCTGTATCGCTCGGCGAAACAGAACTCGCGTAGCGAAATTCCATTGTATTCGCTTAGCGAAGCTTAATTCACTTAGCGAAAAGGAGGCAGTGATACCTAGCTTGGAATTTCTCTGTTTTCGCTTAGCGAAATTAAATTCGCTTAGCGAAAGTTGCCTTAAAACAAGACATTAACCTTGTTAAAGGAAAGCCTTATGGAACTATATTGATTCTCATGAAAACATTCATTAATTCACTTTTAAATCACTTAATTAACTAGATGAACTAATGATAAGATAGATGGCATGTTTCACATTGGTGAAAACACTTAAAGATTAAACTTCATTTGATCTTTGGATCAAAGTCACTTAGGGTTTTTCTTTAAAAACATAAGCTACTAAAAACATTTTTTCTTTCATCAAAACTTTAATTTGTTCAAGAACTACACAAGTTCTTCCTTTTCTTAAGGACATGGCCAAAAGCCTATTAGGAACAAATGTGAAGATTGTTTCACCAACTAACCAAGTTATGGTTCAAAGCTCACATAGTTATGACAAACAACAATTACACATCATTGCATCATAATCAAGCACATAAGTACATCACACATAATTGCATCATACTCAAGCATAAAAGTCCATACTTGATCTAGAGATCAAAGTAGGTTTTCAACATACATGAAAATGTTTTCCCATCTAAACAATATCATCATAAAACACAAGCCAAAGCATACAAAGCATAAACTACATTATTACACTTTGTTCTCCAAGAGAACCAAATTAAATGGTGAACCCAAACCAAAGGGTTTCACCCACACATAAACTAAACAACCATCTTCACCATCACCATTTTGGTGTGATGAGGTTCACCCCCCATACCTGTTGAAGAGCAGATATCCGGATCAAAGTCGGTTGATCGGTTTGTGAACCTCCTGATGTGACACCCACTACCTCGCATATAATTAATAAAATCATACATGTCTTTAAAAAAATAATATAACAATTAAAATAAAAACATTTTCTCAAGGGCAATGTGCATCACATCATCTATAACTTAAACGTAGGAATCTGAAATGATCAAAATCCTTTAAAACAAACTGCGGAAAACATTAATAATAAACATAACCCAAATCCCGTTGTCATATATCAGAGTAGGTATACATATACCGATAATACATCGGAATAAAACTAAACAACGGAACGTAAATCCTAACTACTACTACAAAGTGAGATCTCCACGGGATCACTCCTCGTCAGCATGCTCACCCTCCTCTGCACATGCAACATCATACGCACAAGAACAACAAAAGATAGGGGTGAGAAATATGATCATAAATATATGTAAACGGAATGAAATAGTAATTAAGATGACATACAACATACATCAATCAACACACGTATAATCAATATATATATCAAAGATGCATGTCAATGCGAATGCAACATCACTACTCCGTATGCATGTGACCAACAACTCTAACTCTGTAAAGGCGATTAGGAGTACATGTCCGGTTATCAATGTGGATGATATGCCAGACCATGGGCCATCCCCGAACACTCTCACTAATCCTAATAACTTATAGTGGCTAGTCAGGGTACTCAAGCTTATTGATTAGGTCACTCCGATAATAGGTAGGTAGCCCATGTCAATTGGAACTTCCATACCCAATGTACCCTCAAGGTCGGGATAACACCCATCGTGGCCTCCACTATCGCGATTCATCGTTTGCTTTCCACCAAACATATCAACTTCAACGTATGATGCGTGCAATGTTCATCATTATGCAAACACATGCCAACCATCCATCACCATAATCAATCACATTGATTATTAACTATGATCATCCACGAAGGTCATCAACAATCATCACTAATAATAACTTCTTGTTACTATTATCAACACCATCTTCGTTATCATCTTTATTATTTCATGACTTTCTTCTCTAACTCATTCTATTTTAAACCATGGGGTTACATCCTAGTGTTAAGTAGGATCAAAGATCAAGTATTCTTGAGCTACTAAGGGTAACCTAAAGTCCTTTGATCATAACAAGCCTATATAACACTATCCATCAAACACAAGGGGTTAAAACTACTCCTGGGCACATGCGAATTGATTTCCAGTCTCTGGAATCGATTTCTCAAGTCTTCAAATCGATTTCCATTACATGGAAACCGATTTCTACATGTTCAAATCGATTTCCCCAATCGATTTTTGAACAAGAAAATCGATTCTAGAAATCGATTTCTACAAGGCCAAACCGATTTACACACCTTGGAAATCGATTCTGGGTCGATTCAAATCGATTTCCATGTGCTGGAAATCGATTTCTAGGTGTCAGATCATGCAGTAGAGGGTTTTCTCCGCTATCGAACCAGTCTATGTTCTCTAATTGACATATCATTCGAGCCTAAGCTATTTATCACCAATTTGATTAGTCCAACACTCATAAATCATAACCTAAGGGTTCTCAAACTAATCCTTGGTCATCAATCTCACATTGCCTATTTATTTTCTCCCTATAACTATGTTCTGATAGCATAAGGTTAACAAAACACCATATCATGGCATAAACAACATGTTCATCATCATCAATTCATCAAAAATCATATAAATCATGAACTCGTAGTTATAAACATGTTATAACATCGAATTATTCATCAATCAATACTCATATAGCCAGAAAACAACATAACAACATTCATAAGCATACTCAGGCATACATAGGGGTCATGGGTTAACCCCTTCATCTTAACCTATCCCAAAACCCACATATTCATGACCAATTTTCTCCCCCATACCTGGTAGACGATTCACAGCCTAAGGGAAAGAGAACAGAGCCAAGTTCTGCTACGGTTCCTTCTTACGGGTTCAACACTTGATCACGATCGCAACACTGGAAAGCAGAGTCAATCTTTAAGTTAAGGATTGAAAGGGAAAACAAATCTAGGATTAGAAACTCACCTTGATTTCTAACTTAGGAGATTAACTCTAGCAGTAGGGATAGACTAGCCAAACAACGACGTGTTCTTGACGAAGAACACCAAAGCAGGATTCGTCCTTTTAGGTTTTCTAGAGCAAGAGATCAGTGAGCTCCTAGGGATGAGAAGAGGCAACTTGTGAGTCTAATCAGGTTTAGAAACTACGTTTAGGTCATACGCTATGTATATATATAACTGTTAGGGACGTTTTAGGACGAATGGGCCGTACATAGCATAGCCCGATAACCCAAACGCGTACACAAGCTCTGACACGCATGGGAATCAATTCCACAACCATCGAAATCGATTTTCCATTGGCCAAATCGATTTTCTTATCAAAGAAATCGATTTTTCCCCTTAAAGCAATCGATTTCCACTTTCTGGAAATCGATTTCATCATTTGGAAATCGATTTCTCAAATCGATTTCCCCTTCAAAAAGTGTGTTTTTGGCCTACACACCTGAATAAGACTTGTAGATAATTATCTAAGCTTTCCAACGCATCCCAGTTCACCCTAATCGGATGTCTAGAACTCAAGATATGACCAAAATCGTGAAACAGGTTATTTGAGCTCGAATGGATCGATTATCCTAAAGGCTGAAATACTACAACTTTGAACTTATGCATCAAAAACAGGCATAAACAACATACGCAAACACCTATAATTAATTATTAACACATATCGACATAGAAGTGAAAAGCAGGGTGTTACACCTGACAATCGTCACCAACTACAACAACACAACAATCAAACATTAAACAACAATTAAAACAAAACTCAACAATTCTACCTAAAAGAGGTTTCGGCCACCCTAGGGTAAAAAGGGTTATAAATTGATTTTGGTTTTCCATTTCATGGATTCAAAGGCAATAGGAAAGCTAAGGATGAAATCAAGTGTTAGAATTCAAAAATTTATGAAAAACACTATTCATCATCACTATAGGGTTCGGCCATTTGGGGATTTTTGGGCTATGATGAGAATTGAATCATAAGCTCTTGGGTTTAGGTAGAGAATGATAAAGTCAGTTCATAGAAATTGGTTTCACATCAAAAGGATTTTTCTACAAATTCCTATTGATTTTCAAAGTTTTGGATCTAAGAATTTATTTAAATAGAAAGAGATACAAGAAGCTAGGAGATCATAGAAGTGATCTTACCTTAGAATGAAAGAAAATTGCTCAAGGAATCAAGTGATTCTAACAAGTAAATCAAGGTTTTCAAGAAGAAAATGAAGTTTCTCTCAAGAACAACTATGGAGTTCTATGGGGGGAGGGGCTGTGCGTGAGAATGGAGGCTGTGAGGGGCTGAGTTCAGCCTCTTAAAATCTCACTTAAGGGCAAAATGGTCATTTGCCAAAAGGGTAAAATGTTAAAAGTGTAAAAGACTACGGTTAGGGGCATTTTGGTAATTTCGCGTCTAGATTTTTCCGAACGTCATGACAACTCTGGCATGCTCTCCCAAGTGTCCTGGGATGATGTGGTATCATGCTCATCCATTGGCGAACCCAGGTAAATCCATACGTGGCTCCATTCGTCACCCGATTGAGGATTCCGCTCGAACGTAGAGAATCGAATTCTAAGACTTACTGTCTCGTTCAGGGGTCCATCTGAGGTCTCCTAAGCAGTAAAATCATACCGTCAGTGTAAAAACGCAGACCGGACTCCGTTTGAGTTTTCGACTTAAAACTTAATCGTAGCTTCCTACGATATCGTCGAGCATGACTATGGTCTCGGAATATTTTATTTCCATTCCTAAGACCTCGAATAAAATGAAGACGTTAAAATATTGAAGAATTAGAAAACGTGAAAATCGGGGCGTTACATTCCTACCCCTCTTAAAAGAATTTCGTCCTCGAAATTATACGTACCTCTTAAAACAAACTCGGATACTGTTGTTGCATGTCCTCTTTTCTTTCCCAGGTAGCATCACCTGTAGTCTCATTCCAGATAACTTTGACCAAAGTTATCTCCTTCCCTCGCAGTTTCTGTATCCTTCTGTCTTCGATCTTAATCGGCAGCGTTTCATAGGTCAGGTTATCCTTTAGCTGTACTGAATCAGACTCTATGACATGACTGGGATCAGGAATATACTTTCGCAATTGCGAAACATGAAAAACATTGTGAAGGTTGGATAGAAAAGACGGTAAAGCTATTTGGTAAGCTACTGCACCTATCCGACGAAGGATTTGATAAGGTCCAATGAATTTTGGAGTGAGTTTTCTGGACTTAAGGACCCTGCCCACCCTGGTCATTGGAGTGACTCTCAAAAACACATAATCCCCTTCCTTGAACTCAAGTGGTCTACGTCTTTTATCCGCATAACTCTTCTGTCGGCTCTGAGTTGTCCTCATCTTTTCTTGAATCAGTTTCACCTTCTCAGTTGTTTGTTGCACTAGTTCAGGTCCTAATGAAGCACTTTCTCCATCTTGGTACCAACACAAAGGTGTTCTGCAACGTCGTCCGTATAAGACTTCATAGGGTGCCATCCCTATACTCGAATGATAACTGTTGTTGTAGGTGAATTCTATCATTGGTAGGAAATTCTCCCAACTTCCGGCATGTCCCAACACACATGCCCTTAACAGATCCTCTAAACACTGAATCGTCCATTCCAATTGTCCATCACTTTGAGGATGGGAAGCCGAACTTAATCGTAACTTCGTTCCGAAAGCCTCATGTAAACTTTGCCAAAATCGCAAAGTAAAACGCGGATCTCTATCCGATATGATGCTGAAAGGTACTCCATGTGGTCTCACAATCTCATTGATATAAATCTGAGTAAGCTTTTCCATGGAATACTTGAGATTGATAGGTAGAAAATGAGCTGATTTCGTAAGCCTATCGATTATTACCCAAATGGAATCGTATCCTTTAGGTGTCCTTGGCAAACATGTTAAAAAAGCCATCGCTATGCCGTCCCATTTCCACTCTGGGATATCCAATGGAAGTAACATTCCCGCTGGCCATTGATGTTCAACCTTTGCTTTTTGACACACTAAGCAAGATGCCACATAATCAGCTATATCTCTTTTGATTCCTTGCCACCAAAACAATCGCTTCAGGTCTTGGTACATCTTAGTTGACCCTGGATGCATACTCAACTTGCTTCAATGAGCTTCGTCTAGAATTAACCTTCTTATCTTTGGGTTGTTTGGCACACAAACCCGTTCTCCTCGTCTTAGGATTCCATCTGTTTTTTTTTTGTATTCAGACGTCATCCATTTCTTTAGGTTCCTCCGCTCTTTTTCCAAATATTGGTCGTATACTTGCTTCTCCAGAATCTGATCCATCAGATCACAAGATACTGTAACCATACTAACCACGGACAGATGCATATCCCTGAACTGTTCCAACAACTCGTGTTCCTTAACCATCATGTCAAACACATGTAACACTTTTCTACTCAGGGCATCTGCTACCACATTAGCTTTTCCCGGATGATACTACAACTGGAAGTCATAGTCCTTCAGAAATTCCAATCACCGTCTTTGTCTCATGTTGAGCTCTTTCTGATCGAACAGGTACTTCAACCTCTTATGATCACTGAAGACATTGAACGTCGAACTATACAAGTAGTGCCTCCAAATCTTCAACGCAAAGACTACCGCTGCTAACTCCAAATCATGAGTCGGGTAATTCTTCTCGTGCACTTTCAACTGTCTCGAGGCATACGCTATCACTTTCCGATTCTGCATCAGAACACAGCCTAACCCCTGGTATGAAGCGTCACAGTACACTTCAAAAGGTTCACTTGGATCTGGTAATATCAACACTGGTGATGTAGTCAGCCTCTTTTTCAGCTCCTGAAAACTTTGCTCACAGGCTTCAGTCCATTCAAACGTTTTATCTTTCCTCGTCAATTGGGTAAGAGGTCCTACGATCTTGGAAAATCCCTCGATAAACCTCCGATAATACCCAACCAAACCCACAAAACTGCGTATCTCAGTCACTGTGGTTGGTCTTTCCCACTCAAGAACTGCTTCAACTCTCGATGGATCTACAACAATTCCTTTCTTTGAAATTACATGACCCAAAAACTGCACTTCGTCAAGCCAAAACTCACACTTGGACAACTTTGCATACAGTTGTTTCTCTTTCAGATCTGAAGAATCACACTAAGATGTTTAGCGTGCTCTTCCCGGTCTCGTGAATAGATGAGTATGTCGTCTATGAAGACAACGACAAACTTATCTAGGTATGGACGAAAGATCCTATTCATGTAATATATGAATATAACTGGAGCATTAGTCACACCAAACGGCATTACAAGATATCGTAGTGCCTATAGCGTGTTCGAAACGCTGTCTTTGGTACATCCTCTGCCTTCACACGAATCTGGTGATAACCCGATTGCAAATCAATCTTGGAGAAAACTACCGCTCCCCTCAACTGATCCATCAAGTCATCTATCCTCGGAAGTGGATACTTGTTCTTAATGGTAACCTTATTTAACTGGCGATAATCCATGCATAGGCGAGATGTTCCATCTTTCTTTTCCAGCAGTAGCACAGTTGCTCCCCACGGTGACACACTGGGTCTAACGAACTGTTTCCCCAATAAGTCCACCAACTGTTCCTTCAAGGTTTCCAACTCAGCAGGTGCCATACGATACGGTGCCATAGACACTGGTCCTATTCCTGGCACAAGATCGATCGCAAACTCAATGTCCTGAACTGGTGGCAAACCTGGTACATCTTCAGGAAAGACTTCCGGAAACTCGTTCACGATAGGTACGCGCTCTAAGACTAGCTCGCTCTTGACCTCCAAAGAAGATCGTAACATGTATCCTTGAGTAGGTGTAGAAATTACCAAATCAAAAGGTAAAGAAGACACAGGTAATACCAACAGATTCACACAGTCATATGCAATAAAGGAATGCGTCGCGCTTGAATCAAACAGTACAATTGAGGTTTTACCTCCCATGACACATTGACCTTGGATCAAGTCTTCATTTTGAGAAGCTTCAGCGCCACCCATAGTGTAGACTCTGCCTCTTTCCTTAGGCCTCGCAGCTTGGACATTGTTGACAGAATGTTCCACTTTTGGTTGCATGCATTCATGTGAGATATGTCTCGGTTTCCCACACTTGAAGCAGATAATCCCTTTAATTGAATAGTCTTTGGTGATGTGATTACTCTTCTCACACTTCATGCACTTGGTTGGGGCATTTCCATACTGACTGAAACCCCCACTGCTTCCTCCTACAGAACGTTGATCTTGTTGCTTTGCGTACGACTTCCATCGAGATTTGTTGTCTCGACCGCCGCTTCCTCTTTGGAACTTGCTCGGTCCAGAACTCTGTACCCGCTTGTCCTTGGGCTCCAAGATCTAGATCAGACGACACTTCTCCATCAGCCTTGGAAAAATAGAAATTTCCAGTGGAACTACAGCTCTCTTCAAGTCGACCCTTAGACCTCCTTCAAATTTTCTGCACTTCCACTCTTCTCTTGGGTTATCCAGAAAGTAATTTGAGAACTTTGCCAAACTTTCAAACTTGGCCCCGTATACAACTACAGTCATTCCCCCTTGTCTCAGCTGGAGGAACTCCATTTCTTTCTCGTGCCTTGCATTTGCAGGAAAATACTTTTCCAAGAACTTTCCCTTAAAAGCATTCCAGTCAACAGCTTGTTGATCATGAATCAGCATCTGACGGGCTCCTTCCCACCAGTATTCAGCATCCTCCAGTAGCATATAGGTTGCATAGACAACCTTGTCATTCTCAGTACACCTCATAGCTCCAAAGATTTTCTCTAGCGTCTGGATCCAACGCTCAGCTAAATCAGGATTCAATTCGCCCTTGAATTGAGGTGGATTCCTACGACGAAATTCGTCCAATCCTCTACCCCCAGCAGCTCTTTCATCACGTTGAACCATCGCAGCAGCCATTTCCCGTATGGCATTCACAACAGCAGTCAGGTTTTGAGCAGCCATTGCTACCTTCAAAACTAGAATTGTCAAACTCAAAGCAATAAAGCAAACAACATTATCTTCCTTACGGAGATAACAACAGAGAAACACACAGAGAACACAACACAAACAAGACAAACCACAACCTACAAACGCCAAAAAGACTCGGCCAGCTCTGATACCAAATAATGCAACACCCTTTCCCGAGTATCACATTCTCGAACGATTATAAAGCCGAAAATACTTATTAATGCGGAAAATACGGTTTTCTTTTTTTTTTTTTTTCCTTTTCACAAAGATGTAATGGGATTAGTAACGGTGAATAATACTAATAAATGAACTTAGGTTCACCATGCATTTCTAGAACATAATGTATTATAAATACAGAAACAGAAAACAGAAATGATACTGTATACAGACATAAGTCTAATGTATAATGTAACACCCCGATTTTCCTTAATCTTTTTATTTAACTAGTATTTAAGTAATTGTATTTTATTAGAGGGTCTATAAAATTAAATAAATTATTCCGAGGCCATAGTCACGCTCTACGCTATCGTAGGAAGCTATGGTTAAGTTTTGGGTCGAAAACTCAGACGAAGCCCGGTCTGCGTGTTTCCTTGACGGTAGTGCTTTACTACTATCAAGACCTAATTTGGACCCGTGAATGAGACAATTAGTCCTAGAATTACGTTTCCTATATTTTCGAAAAAGTTCGTCCTGACGTTCGAAAATGAAAATAATACTTTTCTATTCGGGCAGAAAATCGATCGGGTAGACGATTCGAGTTGTCTTAGGGTTTTTCGAGAACCTTGAGCCAATGATTTTCATACCAGGGCTATGTTAAATCATTTGGGGAATCCTACAAATGTCGTGAGGATTTTCAAATTATCGGGACGTGAATTGACCAAATTACCCTTGGTTAGTTTTTACTAATTACCTACTATTACTTTTACCATTCTTAAACCTTAAGTCACCTATTAATACACTATTCTTCACCTTTTTTACTCCTCATTCACGTTGGCCAACACCAGCTGCTGCTTCTCCCTTCTTCTTTCTTATTCTTCATCCTTCTTTTTCTTTCTTCTTCCTTCTGCTTCCTCCATTTTCCATTCCATTTTTCTCAAGCTTCCTCAAGCTTTTTCAAGAAAGTTTGTGAAGCAAAGTTGCTCCTCTCATCCTCCTCTATCACCTAGAAGGTATAGATTTCATCCTTGAGCTCTCAGCCTTTATTTTCTCACTTTATTTTCATGAATTTCAATTTCTAGATCTAAACTTCAAAAATCTCTAGAAAATTGTTGAAAAATCATTTTGAGACCAAACCAATTCCTATGAGCTAGTATCATCCCCTACTATCATAATCGAAGAGCTTGTAGTGAAATAAAATCTCTAGCCTATTTTCTAGGGAAGACCGAATGGGTGCTAAAAGGAAAAAATGGGTTTTGTTGTTCATTGTTCTTGATTTCACCTATTTCAACCCTTAATCATGTAATCCAAGTGATTAGGAGGCCAAATCTAAGTCTCACCTATTTTTCATGGTGATGGCCGAAACCCTACATTGTTGGTTTAAGGGGTTTTGGTTCAAATATTTGATAACTGATCATTGATTATGCTTTAGGTATGCTTAAGGATCATTGATCCAAGAGTTGGTAGAATTTTAATATCCCTAGCCTATTTAATTAATTAAGGGCAGTAGCTAATCCTAGAGATTAGGTAGATTATGGTTTCATTATTTTAATTTCTGGTTGTGTTTTACTGTATAGAATCGGACAGGACTCGAACGCTCGATCGCGCACTCGATTGACTGCTGCGGAGCCGCATTCGGAATCTCTCGGGAAAATCACTAAGGTGGGGGAAAGAACCACAATATCGTCGGGGCGGTAAGCTTTAAATAATATATATTGATATGCGTAGGGCGACCTAAACCCTACTAGAGGTCATTTGACCGTTAGGTTGATTTTACCATATATCGATGATGTATGCTCAGTGATTGGTAGTCAATATGATATATGTTATGCTTACTACATGCTCTGGATTGATTAAACATGATTTATCTATAAGTCGATTTTAATGTTGTGTATATACTGTTGTGACTGCTGATGTCTGAGTAGAACTAGGCAATGATTTTTGATAAATCGAGTGATGAATGTGTAGTGAGAAAGTCGAGGTTATATATATGTTGTAGTGCTCAACCAAGTGAAATAGTTGATCTGTCGATGTCGTGATGTGAGTTGATACCCGGTTAAGCCGGATGAAAGTTGGTCATGGTTGCATATAAGTCGTGGTTGAGGCACTAAGTGTTAATCCTGAGATGAGTCAGTGAGATTCATGTTGCATAGTTGTTATTCATCACTGTGTTGGCATATGGGGGATTTCGATCTTACATGCGGGGAGATGGTCGTACCGATTAGTTTGGCGTAGGGGCGATTTCGATCTTACCTGTGGGGAGGTGGTCGTACCCGTCAGTCGAATTGTAGATGGACAGGCGCATATCTCGACCTAGCCTGCGAGCGGGGCGATATGTCGTTACCGAAATTTGAGTTGTTAACGAACGGGCGAATGCTCCGACCTAGCCTGCGGGTGGGGGAACATGTCGTTACCATAAGTTGCGTTGTTGACGGGCGAATATTCCGACCTGGACTTCGGCGGGGGAATATGTCGTATCCATGAGACGATTTGGGCTTGCGGGCTTTAGACTGAACCTTACCTTTATGGGGGTGGCATAGTGATGATTGGGACACCTTAATCCGTTGGGGATGTCGCGTCATGATCGCGTCCATATAGTCGTTAGTTGCATGAGTGTGAGGGACAGTAGTTAAGGGAAAAATTATTTGGAAGTCGTTTGGTTGTAACTGTCGTGTTTGTGAGTGTGCTATCTATATAGATTATTTATATCGCTGTTTTTCCCATGTATGACATATTACTGTTTCTTATCTCCTGTACTTTTCTATGTTGTATTTCTTTGTTCTCGACTGTACGAGAAGACCTTGATGAGGAGTTTCCAGAGGAGATTGACGGAATACCTGTTGAGCCTGATGCCGGCAGGAGAGCCTCGCATCCCAATGCTGGGGGACCTTAAGCGCCAAGAGATGAAGTCGGAGTGCATTTTTGTGCTAATGTTATGTTTTTAGTTTTTATTTATTTCGTACTCTGAAGTATTTTATATTTGGTATTAGTGTTGTAGGCTCTACTGATGGAGCCAATACTATTATGTATATATACTTTTATTATGGTATCTGTATGTATTGTATATTTTAATATTTCCGCAAATTTTATACTACTACGCTATGCTATAACTCTAGTAATTATAAGTGGGGTCACCAATGGGACCTCCTAGGAAGGGATTGTCTCATTTTATGGTATCAAAGCAGTTCTATTCTAACATCGGACTTTGTGGTTTAGAAAGCATATTAACATTAACAGTTATGTCCACATTGGGTACTAACTGTGTTAGGGAAAGGGTAGTGTGTCCGATGCGTATGTTATCGAGAGTGATAACTATTCTGCTCGTTCGCTAAGCGAAATTAAACTCGCCGAGTGATCCAGAGAAGTTCCAATCCCTGTCTCAATTTTGCTAAGCGAAATTGAACTCGTCGAGCGATCGAGAGAAGTTCCAATCCCTCTCTTAATTTCGCTAAGCGAAATTGATATCGCTAAGCGATCCAGAGGAGTTTCAAATGATGCATCGCTGCCTCAATCCCGCCAAGCGGATGGATACTCGCTAAGTGAAATGCACTCAGTTTCGCTAAGCGAATTGAGTCTCGCTGAGCGAAATTCACTCTATTTCGCTAAGCGAATGGAGTCTCGCTAGGCGAAACCTTGTTTTTACCTTTTCCTTGTTTTCTTCTTTTTTTGAAAAACTGAATAAGTCGCAAGCTTATCGAATGTCTTATGGATCGAAGCATGGTAAGGCATATAATGCATGTATGGGATAATACAATGTGTATGCCTTACAAATGTGAGCTGACGATTGCTACGGGAAATTAAATGACTTGCGGACGAGATAGAGACAGAAGACGTTGGATCGAGTACTTTTATGAAAAGGAAGCTGCCATCGTTTATTGGTGACTTAAATCCGGAGGGAACAGAACTCTGGATACAAGAGCTGGAGAAAATCTTTGCGGTGATTCACTGCCGTGAGGATAGAAAGGTAACATATGCATCCTTCATGCTGATGGGAGGTGCAGGGCTATGGTGGAAAGGTAAACAGAGAATGCTTGAAGCAAAAGGAAGAGTGATTAACCGAGGACTATTTCGGGAATGTTTTCTAGAGTAATATTTCCCCAGATTGATGACGAGAGAAATAGAGTTCGCTATAGATCTGGTACCGGGAACTGGACCGATTTCAATAGCACCTTATCGAATGGCTCCAACGGAGTTAGTGGAGCTGAAAAAGCAATTGGACGACATGTTGGATAAGGAGTTTATAAGACCGAGTGCCTTACCTTGGGGAGCACCGGTGCTATTCGTCAAAAAGAAGGACGAAATTTCGAGGCTGTGCGTGGATTATCGACAGCTGAACAAGGCGATCATTAAGAATAAGTATCCGTTGCCTAGAATTGACGATTTGATGGACCAGTTGAAAGGAGTGGTAATATTTTCGAAGATTGACTTAAGATCTGGTTATCACCAGATTCGAGTCAAGAGGGAGGATATACCGAAGACGGCGTTTAGGAGCCGGTATGGACACTACGAGTACCTGGTTATGCCTTTTGGCATAACGAATGCTCCAGCAGTGTTCATGGATTACATGAACAGTATTTTCCGATCGTTCTTAGATAAGTTTGTTGTTGTGCTTATCGAGGACATTCTTATTTATTCCTTTGATCAGGAAGAACATAAGGAACATCCTAGGATTGTGCTTCAAGTGTGAATTCTGGTTAGAAGAAGTACAATTCTTAGGTCATGTGATTAATCGTGATGGGATAGCTGTAGACCCAGCAAAGGTCGAAGCCGTAGTGCAGTGGGAAAGCCCTAAGTCGGTGAGTGAAATACGGAGTTTTCTGGGCTTAGCTGGCTATTACCGAAGGTTCATCGAAGGATTCTCGAAGATCGCGTTGCCAATGGCGCAGTTAACAAGGAAGGGAATATCCTTTGATTGGACGGATGAATGTGAGAAGAGTTTTCAGGATCTGAAAAGGAGGCTGACTACGTCACCAGTATTGACGTTACTGGATTCTTCAGGACAGTTTGATGTGTACTGTGATGCGTCATACCAAGGACTGGGTTGTGTCTTAATGCAAGATCAGAGAGTGGTAGCATATGCTTCACGACAGCTAAGAACTCATGAGAGGAATTATCCGACTCATGATTTGGGGCCAGCAGCCATAGTGTTTGCTCTAAAGATATGGCGACACTATTTATATGGAGCGAAGTTTATAGTGTACAGTGACCATAAGAGCTTAAGGTATCTATTTGATCAGAAAGAGTTGAATATGAGGCAAAGGAGATGGATGGAATTCATAAAGGATTATGAATTCGATCTACAATACCATCCAAGAAAAGCGAATGTAGTAGCGGATGCGTTAAGTAGGAAATCCTTACACGTATCTGCTATGATGGTGAAAGAACTGGAACTGGTTGAACAGTTTAGAGATTTGAATCTAGGCATGGAATTATCTAAGCATAAGATACACCTAGGAATGGTCACAGTAACCAGCGAATTTTTGAAGACAAACAAGGAGAAGCAGAAAGTTGATCAGTATCTTCAAAAAGTAAAGGAACAAGTGACGGAAGGCAGAACTTCTGAGTTTAGGATGAATCAAGATGGAGTCTTGAGGTATGGTGATAGGATTTGTGTGCCGATGGATATAGAACTAAGAAGAATGATCTGAGAGGAAGGGCATAAGAGTAGGTTGAGTTTTCATCTAGGAGCTACCAAGATTTACCAAGACTTAAAGAAAATGTTTTGGTGGCCTGGAATGAAGAAGGAGGTAGCTGAGTATGTGTTGGCTTGCTTGGTGTGTCAGAAGGCAAAGATAGAACACCAAAAGCCAGCAGGACTGCTACAATCTTTAGATATCCCAGAATGGAAATGGGATGGAATATCTATGGATTTCGTGGTTGGTTTGCCAAGGACTAACAAGAGGCATGATGCCATTTGGGTAATCGTGGATAGGTTAACGAAGTGTGCTCACTTCCTACCTATTGGCGAAAGTTATACGTTGGAGAGGTTAACCCAAATCTACATCAAGGAAGTAGTAAGGTTGCACGGAGTGCCTTCTAGTATCGTTTCCGACAGAGACCCTAGATTTACATCTAGATTCTGGAGGCAGTTACATGAGGCTTTGGGAATGAAGTTAAGGTTGAGTTCTGCTTATCATCCTCAGACGGATGGTCAGTCGGAACGAACGATTCAATCGTTGGAAAATCTCTTAAGAGCTTGTGTTTTGGAACATGCAGGAAGTTGGGAAGAGTTCTTACCATTGATTGAGTTCACTTATAACAATAGTTTTCATTCAAGTATAGGTATGGTACCTTACGAAGCGTTGTACGGCAGGAAGTGTAGAACACCTTTCTGTTGGTATGAGAATGAAGAAAGCCAAGTACTAGGACCGGAGGTAGTGCAACAGATGACGGACCAGATTAAGAGGATACGGGAAAAGATGAAAATCGCACAGGATAGGCAAAAGAGTTACAGCGATAAGAGGAGAAGATCGTTAGATTTCCAGGAAGGAGACCATGTTTTTCTGAGAGTGACTCCGAGACCTGGAATCGGCAGGGCAATAAAATCTAGAAAGCTTACTCCTAGGTTCATTGGACCTTTTCAAATTCTTCGCCGAATTGGTCTTGTGGCCTATCACATCGCTTTAACCCCAAACTTATCCAACCTTCATGACGTCTTTCATGTCTCTCAGTTGAGAAAGTACTACCCTGATCCATCACACATCTTAGAACCAGAGTCAATACAATTAAGAGATAACTTTGAACATGAAGCTCTACCTGTTAGGATCGCGGATAGAAGGATAAAGGAACTCTGAGGTAAAAACATTCCGTTGGTCAAGATCATATGGGATGAAGCTACCGGAGATGCTACCTGGGAACGCGAAGAGGACATGCAACGGCAATATCCGAGCCTATTTTAAAAAGGTACGTTGAATTTCGGGACGAAATTCTTTTTAAGGGGGTAGTAATGTAACACCCCGATTTTTCTTAATCTTTTTATTTAACTGGTATTTAAGTAATTGTATTTCAATAGAGGGTCTAGAAAATTAAATAAATTATTCCGAGGCCATAGTCACGCTCTACGCTATCGTAGGAAGCTATGGTTAAGTTTTGGGTCGAAAACTCAGACGGAGCCCGGTCTGCGTTTTTCCTTGACAGTAATGCTTTACTACAATCGAGACCTAATTTGGACCCGTGAACGAGACAATTAGTCTTAGAATCATGTTCCCTATATTTTCGAAAAAGTTCGTCCTGACGTTCGAAAATGAAAATAATATTTTCTATTTGGGCAGAAAATCGATCGGGTAGACGATTCGAGTTGTCTTAGGGTTTTTCAAGAACCTTGAGCCAATGATTTTCATACCAGAGCTATGTTAAATCATTTGGGGACTCCTACAAATGTTGTGAGGATTTTCAAATTATCGGGATGTGAATTGACCAAATTACCCTTGGTTAGTTTTTACTAATTACCTACTATTACTTTTACCTTTCTTAAACCTTAAGTCACCTATTAATACACTATTCTTCACCTTTTTCCTCCTCATTCACGTTGGCCAACTCCAGCTGCTGCTTCTCCCTTCTTCTTTCTTCTTCTTCTTCCTTCTTCCTTCTTCTTCCTCCATTTTCAACTCCATTTTTCTCAAGCTTTTTCAAGAAAGTTTGTAAGCAAAGTTGCTCCTCTCATCCTCCTCTATCACCTAGAAGGTATAGATTTCATCCTTGAGCTCTCAACCTTTATTTTCTCCATTTATTTTCATGAATTTCAATTTCTAGATCTAAACTTCAAAAATCTCTAGAAAATTGTAGAAAAATCATTTTGAGACCAAACCAATTCCTATGAGCTAGTATCATCCCCTACTATCATAATCCAAGAGCTTGTAGTGAAATAAAATCTCTTGCCTATCTTCTAGGGAAGGCCGAATGGGTGCTTAAAGGGAAAAATGGGTTTTGTTGTTCGTTGTTCTTGATTTCACCTATTTCAACCCTTAATCATGTAATCCAAGTGATTAGGAGGCCAAATCGAACTCTCACCTATTTTTCATGGTGATGGCCGAAACCCTACATTGTTGGTTTAAGGGGTTTTGGTTCAAATCTTTGATAATTGATCATTGATTATGCATTAGGTATGCTTAAGGATCATCGATCCAAGAGTTGGTAGAATTTCAATATCCCTAGCCTATTTAATTAATTAAGGGCAGTAACGAATCCTAGAGATTAGGTAGATTATGGTTTCATTATTTTAATTTCAGGATGTGTTTTACTGTATAGAATCGGACAGGACTTGAACGCTCGATCGCGCACTCGATTGACTGCTGCGGAGCCGCATTCGGAATCTCTCGGGAAAATCACTAAGGTGGGGGAAAGAACCACAATATCGTTGGGGAGGCAAGCTTTAAATAATATATATTGATATGCGTAGGGCGACCTAAACCCTACTAGAGGTCATCTGACCGTTAGGTTGATTTTACCGTATATCGAGGATGTATGCTCTGTGAGTGGTAGTCAATGTAATATATGTTATTCTTACTATATGATCTGGATTGATTAAACATGATTTATCTATAAGTCGATTTTAATGTTGTGTATATACTGTTGTAACTGCAGATGTCTGAGTAGAACTAGGCAATGATTTTTGATAAATCGGGTGATGAATGTGTAGTGAGAAAGTCGAGGTTATATATATGTTGTAGTGCTCAACCAAGTGATATAGTTGATCTGTCAATGTCGTGGTGTGAGTTGATACCCGGTTAAGTCGGATGAAAGTTGGTCGTGGTTGCATATAAGTCGTGGTTGAGGAACTAAGTGTTAATCCTGAGATGAGTCAGTGAGATTCATGTTGCATAGTTGTTATTCATCACTGTGTTGGCATACGGGCGATTTCGATCTTACCTGCGGGGAGATGGTCGTACCGATTAGTTTGGCGTAGGGGCGATTTCGATCTTACCTGCGGGGAGGTGGTCGTACCCGTTAGTCGAATTGTAGACGGACGGGCGCATATCTCGACCTAGCCTGCGGGCGGGGGGATATGTCGTTACCGAAAGTTGAGTTGTTAACGAACGGGCGAATGCTCCGACCTAGCCTGCGGGTGGGGGAACATGTCGTTACCGTAAGTTGCGTTATTGACGGGCAAATATTCCGACCTGGCCTACGGGCGGGGGAATATGTCGTATCCATGAGACGATTTGGGCCTGCGGGCTTTAGAGTGAACCCTACCTTTATGGGCGTGGCATAGTGATGATTGGGACACCTTAATCCGTTGGGGATGTCGCGTCGTGATCGCGTCCATATAGTCGTTAGTTGCATGAGTGTGAGGGACAGTAGTTAAGGGAAAAATTATTCGGAAGTCGTTTGGTTGTAACTGTCGTGTTTGTGAGTGTGCTATCTATATAGATTATTTATATCGATGTTTTTCCCATGTGTGACATATTACTGTTTCTTATCTCCTGTACTTTTCTATGTTGTATTTCTTTGTTCTCGACTGTACGAGAAGACCTTGATGAGGAGTTTTCAGAGGAGATTGACGGAATACCTATTGAGCCTGATGCCGGCGGGCGAGCCTCGCATCCCAATGCTGGGGGACCTTGAGCGCCAAGAGATGAAGTCGAAGTGCATTTTTGTGCTGATGTTATGTTTTTAGTTTTTATTTATTTCGTACTCTGAAGTATTTTATATTTGGTATTAGTGTTGTAGGCTCTACTGATGGAGTCAGTACTATTATGTATATATACTTTTATTATGGTATCTGTATGTATTGTATATTTTAATATTTCCACAAATTTTATACTACTACGCTACGCTATAACTCTAGTAATTATAAGTGGGGTCACCAATGGGACCTCCTAGGAAGGGGTTGTCTCATATAACTGGCATAAGAAATAAAATAAGTAATAGGAGTCGTAGCTCCCAAATGGTACTACAGATACTGACATAGTCTGGCCGACAACAAAATAAAACAGAAAAAGGAGTCCACCTCTGGACTCAAAGAAACTGTTGAACCGAACTGTCGTCGCGTCCAAATGTGAAGGTTGTTTCACCAACTAACCAAGTTATGGTTCAAAGCTCACATAGTTATGACAAACAACAATTACACATCATTGCATCATAATCAAGCACATACATCCATCACACAAAATTGCATCATACTCAAGCATAAAAGTCCATACTTGATCTAGAGATCACAGTAGGTTTTCAACATACATGCAAATATTTTCTCATCTAAACAACATCATCATAAAACACATGCCAAAGAATACAAAGCATAAACTACATTATTACACTTTGTTCTCCAAGAGAACCAAATTAAATGGTGAACCCAAACCAAAGGGTTTCACCCACACATAAACTAAACAACCATCTTCACCACCACCATTTTGGTGTGATGAGGTTCACCCCCCATACCTGTTGAAGAGCAGATATCCGGATCAAAGTCGGTTGATCGGTTTGTGAACCTCCTGACAATCGTCAACAACAACAACAACAAAACAATCAAACATTAAACAACAATTAAAACAAAACTCAACAATTCTACCTAAAAGAGGTTTCGGCCACCCTAGGGTAAAAAGGGTTATAAATTGATTTTGGTTTTCCATTTCATGGATTCAAAGGCAATAGGAAAGTTAAGGATGAAATCAAGTGTTAGAATTCAAAAATTTATGAAAAACACTATTCATCATCACGATAGTGTTCGGCCATTTGGGGATTTTTGGGCTATGATGAGAATTGAATCATAAGCTCTTGGGTTTAGGTAAAGAATGATGAAGTGAGTTCATAGAAATTGGTTTCACATCAAAAGGATTTTTTTACAAATTCCTATAGATTTTCAAAGTTTTGGATCTAAGAATTTATTTTCATGAAAATGAGGTTTGATCTTGAAATAGAGAGATATTCAAGAAGCTAGGAGATCATAGAAGTGATCTTACCTAAGAATGAAGGAAAATTGCTCAAGGAATCAAGTGATTCTAGCAAGTAAATCAAGGTTTTTAAGAAGAAAATGAAGTTTCTCTCAAGAACAACTATGGAGTTCTATGGGGGGAGGGGCTGTGCGTGAGAATGGAGGCTGTGAGGGGCTGAGTTCAGCCTCTTAAAAGAAAATGGTCATTTGCCAAAAGGGTAAAATGGTAAAAGTTTAAAAGACTAAGGTTAGGGGCATTTTGGTAATTTCGCGTCTAGATTTTTCCGAACGTCATGATGACTCTGGCATGCTCTCCCAAGTGTCCTGGGATGATGTGGTATCAAGCTCATCCATTAGCGAGTCCCGGTAAATCCATACGTGGCTCAGTTCGTCACCCGATTGAGGATTCCGCTCCAACGGAGGTCAGGAAGTGATTTTTTTGAAATTTCTGTGAAATTTAACCAAAACGTAGAGAATCGAATTCTAAGACCTACTGTCTTGTTCACTGGTCCATCTGAGGTCTACTGAGCAGTAAAATCATACCGCCAGTGTAAAAACGCAGACCGGACTCCGTTTGAGTTTTCGACTTAAAACTTAATCGTAGCTTCCTACCATATCGTCGAGCATGACTATGGTCTCGGAATATTTTATTTCCATTCCTAAGACCTCGAATAAAATAAAGACGTTAAAATATTGAAGAATTAGAAAACGTGAAAATCGGGGCGTTACATTCCTACCCCTCTTAAAAGAATTTCGTCCTCGAAATTATATGTACCTCTTAAAACAAACTCAGATACTGTTGTTGCGTGTCCTCTTCTCTTTCCCAGGTAGCATTACCTGTAGTCTCATTCCAGATAACTTTGACCAAAGCTATCACCTTCCCTCGCAGTTTCTGTATCCTTCTGTCTACGATCTTAACCGGCAGCGTTTCATTGGTCAGGTTATCCTTTAGTTGTACTGAATCAGACTCTATGACATGAATGGGATCAGGAATATACTTTCACAATTGTGAAACATGAAAAACATTGTGAAGGTTGGATAGAAAAGGCGGTAAAGCTATTTGGTAAGCTACTGGACCTATCCGACGAAGGATTTGATAAGGTCCAATGAATTTTGGAGTGAGTTTTCTGGACTTAAGGACCCTGCCCACCCCAGTCATTGGAGTGACTCTCAAAAACACATGATCCCCTTCCTTGAACTCAAGTGGTCTACGTCTTTTATCCGCATAACTCTTCTGTCGGCTCTGAGTTGTCCTCATCTTTTCTTGAATCAGTTTCACCTTCTCAGTTGTTTGTTGCACTAGTTCAGGTCCTAATGAAGCACTTTCTCCATCTTGGTACCAACACAAAGGTGTTCTGCAATGTCGTCCGTATAAGGCTTCATAGGGTGCCATCCCTATACTCGAATGATAACTGTTGTTGTAGGTGAATTCTATCATTGGTAGGAAATTCTCCCAACTTCCGGCATGTCCCAACACACACGCCCTTAACAGATCCTCTAAAGACTGAATCGTCCTTTCCAATTGTCCATCAGTTTGAGGATGGTAAGCCGAACTTAGTCGTAACTTCGTTCCTAAAGCCTCATGTAAACTTTGCCAAAATCGCGAAGTAAAATGCGGATCTCTATCCGATATGATACTTGAAGGTACTCCATGCGGTCTCACAATCTCACTGATATAAATCTGAGT
This sequence comes from Ammopiptanthus mongolicus, assembly GCA_039655645.1. NCBI lineage: Eukaryota > Viridiplantae > Streptophyta > Magnoliopsida > Fabales > Fabaceae > Ammopiptanthus > Ammopiptanthus mongolicus. Next base: position 59,317,766 of record CM077348.1, on the reverse strand, counting down.
AAGCTTTTCCATGGAATACTTGAGATTGATAGGTAGAAAATGAGCTGATTTCGTAAGCCTATCAATTATTAACCAAATGGAATCGTATCCTTTCGGTGTCCTTGGCAAACATGTTAAACAATCCATCGCTATACTGTCCCATTTCCATTCTGGGATATCCAATGGAAGTAACATTCCCGCTAGCCTTTGATGTTCAACCTTTGCTTTTTGACACACTAAGCAAGATGCCACATAATCAGCTATATCTCTTTTCATGCCTTGCCACCAAAACAACCGCTTCAGGTCTTGGTACATCTTGGTTGACCCTAGATGCATACTCAACTTGCTTCTATGAGCTTCGTCCAGAATTAACCTTCTTATCTTTGGGTTTTTTGGCACACAAACTCGTTCTCCTCATCTTAGGATTCCATCTGTTCCTTTTTTGTATTCAAACGTCATCCATTTCTTTAGATTCTGATCCATCAGATCACAAGATACTGTAACCATACCTACACATAGTCTTCCTAGCATACTAATCACGGACAGATGCATATCCCTGAACTGTTCCAACAGCTCGTGTTCCTTAACCATCATAGCAGACACATGTAAACTTTTCTACTCAGGGCATTTGCTACCACATTAGCTTTTCTCGGATGATACTGCAACTGGAAGTCATAGTCTTTCAAAAATTCCAGCCACCGTCTTTGTCTCATATTGAGCTCTTTCTGATCGAACAGGTACTTCAAGCTCTTATGATCATTGAAGACATTGAACGTCGAACTATACAAGTCGTGCCTCCAAATCTTCAACGCAAAGACTACCACTACTAACTCCAAATCATGAGTTGGGTAATTCTTCTCGTGCACTTTCAACTGTCTCGAAGCATACGCTACCTCCTTCCGATTCTGCTTCAGAACACAGCCTAACCCCTGGTATGAAGCTTCACAGTACACTTCAAAACGTTCGCTTGGATCTGGTAATATCAACACTGGTGATGTAGTCAACCTCTTTTTCAGCTCCTGAAAACTCTGCTCACAGGCTTCAGTCCATTCAAACGTTTTATCTTTCCTCGTCAATTGGGTAAGAGGTCCTACGATCTTGGAAAATCCCTCGATGAACCTCCGATAATACCCAACCAAACCCACAAAACTGCGTATCTCAGTCACTGTGGTTGGTCTTTCCCACTCAAGAACTGCTTCAACTTTCGACGGATCTACAGCAATTCCTTCCTTTGAAATTACATGACCCAAAAACGGCACTTCGTCGAGCCAAAACTCACACTGGACAACTTTGCATACAGTTGTTTCTCTTTCAGAACCTGAAAAACCACACTAAGATGTTCAGCGTGCTCTTCCTGTCTCGCGAATAGATGAGTATGTCGTCTATGAAGACAACGACAAACTTATCCAGGTATGGACGCAAGATCCTATTCATGTAATCCATGAATATAGCTGGAGCATTAGTCACACCAAACGGCATTACAAGATATTCGTAGTGCCCATAGCGTGTTCGAAACACTGTCTTTGGTACATCCTCGGGCTTCACACGAATCTGGTGATAACCCGAATGCAAATCAATCTTGGAGAAAACTGCCGCTCCCCTCAACTGATCCATCAAGTCATCTATCCTCGGAAGTGGATACTTGTTCTTAATGGTAACCTTATTTAACTGGCGATAATTCATGCATAGGCGAGATGTTCCATCGTTCTTTTTCACCAGTAGCACAGGTGCTCCCCACGGCGACACACTGGGTCTAACGAACTGTTTCCCCAATAAGTCCACCAACTGTTCCTTCAAGGTTTCCAACTCAGCAGGTGCCATACGATACGGTGCCATAGACACTGGTCCTATTCCTGGCACAAGATCGATCGCAAAATCGATGTCCCGAACTGGTGGCAAACCTTCAGGAAAGACTTCTGGAAACTCGTTCACGACAGGTACGCGCTCTAAGACTAGCTCGCTCTTGACCACCAAAGAAGATAGTAACATGTATCCTTGAGCTCCTTCTCTCAAAGAAGCATTTACTTGGTTGGCAGTCAAAAATCCAGAATTCTCACAACTAGGGAAAACTAAGGTTTTATTTGCACAGTCTAATAGGATATGGTTAGAAGATAACCAATCCATTCCTAAGATTACATCCATTTGCGAAAGAGGCAAACAGATCAAATCAATAAAAAATTTTCTATCTTTGATAGAAATAGAACAGTTCAAACAAACTTTTGCAGTTATAACAGGTTTTGCAGTAGGCGTAGAAATTACAACATCAAAAGGTAAAGAAGACACAGGCAATCCCAACAAATTCACACAGTCATATGCAATAAAGGAATGCGTCGCGCCTGAATCAAATAGTACAATTGAGGTTTTACCTCCCATGACACACTGACCTTGGATCAAGTCTTCATTTTGAGAAGCTTCAGCGCCACCCATAGTGTAGACTCTGCCTCTTGCCTTAGGCCTCGCAGCTTGGACATTGTTGACAAAATGTTCCACTTATGGTTGCATGCATTCATGTGAGATATGTCCCGGTTTCCCACACTTGAAGCAGATAATCCCTTTAATTGAATAGTCTTTGGTGATGTGATTACTCTTCCCACACTTTATGCACTTGGTTGGGGCATTTCCGTACTGACTGAAACCCCCACTGCTTCCTCCTATAGAAGTTGATCTTGTTGCTTTGCGTACGGCTTCCATCGAGATTTGTTGTCTCGACCGCCGCTTCCTCTTTGGAACTTATTCGATCCAGAACTCTGTACCTGCTTGTCCTTGGGCTCCAAGCTCTCGATCAGATGGCACTTCTCCATCATTCTTGGAAAAACAGAAATTTCCAGTGGAACTACAGCTCTCTTCAAGTCGACCCGTTGACCTCCTTCAAAATTTCTGCGCTTCCACTCTTCTCTTGGGTTGTCCAGAAAGTAATTTGAGAACTTTGCCAAACTTTCAAACTTGGCCCCGTATACAACTACAGTCATTCCCCCTTATCTCAGCTGGAGGAACTCCATCTCTTTCTCGTGCCTTGCACTTGCAGGAAAATACTTTTCCAGGAACTTTCCCTTAAAAGCATTCCAGTCAACAGCTTGTTGATCATGAATCAGCATCTGACGGGCTCCTTTCTCACCAGTATTCAGCATCCTCCACCAGCATATAGGTTGCATAGACAACCTTGTCATTCTCAGTACACCTCATAGCTCCAAATATTTTCGCTAGAGTCTGGATCCAACTCTCAGCTAACTCAGGATTGAATTCGCCCTTGAATTGAGATGGATTCCTACGAAGAAATTCGTCCAGTCCTCTACCCACAGTAGCTCTTTCGTCACGTTGAACCATCGCAGCAGCCATTTCCCATATGGCGTTCACAATAGCAGTCAGGTTTTGAGCAGCCATTGCTACCTTCAAAACTAGAATTGTCAAACTCAAAGTAATAAAGCAAACAACATTATCTTCCTTACGGAGATAACAACAGAGAAACACACAGAGAAGACAACACAAACAAGACAAACCACAACCTACAAACCCCAAAAAGACTCGACCAGCTCTGATACCAAATAATGCAACACCCTTTCCCGAGTATCATATTCTCGAACGTTTATAAGGCCGAAAATACTTATTAATGCGGAAAATACGGTTTTCTTTTTTTTTTTTTTTTTTTCCTTTTCAGAAAGATGTAATGGGATTAGTAAAGGTGAATAATACTAATAAATGAACTTAGGTTCACCATGCATTTCTAGAACATACTGTATTATAAATACAGAAACAGAAAACAGAAATAATATTGTATACAGACATAAGTCTAATGTATAACTGGCATAAGAAATAAAATAAGTACTAGGAGTCATAGCTCCCAAAAGGTACTACAGATACTGAAGAAGTCTGGATGACAACAAAATAAAGCAGCAAAAGGAGTCCACCTCCGGACTTAAAGAAACTGCTGAACCGAACCGTCGTCGCGTCCAAATGTGAAGATTGTTTCACCAACTAACCAAGTTATGGTTCAAAGCTCACATAGTTATGACAAACAACAATTACACATCATTGGATCATAATCAAGCACATAAGTCCACATCACACATAATTGCATCATTCTCAAGCATAAAAGTTCATACTTGATCTAGAGATCAAAGTAGGTTTTCAACATACATGAAAATGTTTTCTCATCTAAACAACATCATCATAAAACACATGCCAAAGCATACAAAGCATAAACTACATTATTACACTTTGTTCTCCAAGAGAACCAAATTAAATGGTGAATCCAAACCAAAGGGTTTCACCCACACATAAACTAAACAACCATCTTCACCACCACCATTTTGGTGTGATGAGGTTCACCCCCCATACCTATTGAAGAGCAGATATCCGGATCAAAGTCGGTTGATCGGTTTGTGAACATCCTGACAATCGTCACCAACTACAACAACACAACAATCAAACATTAAACAACAATTAAAACAAAACTCAACAATTCTACCTAAAAGAGGTTTCGGCCACCCTAGGGTAAAAAGGGTTATAAATTGATTTTGGTTTTCCATTTCATGGATTCAAAGGCAATCGGAAAGCTAAGGATGAAATCAAGTGTTAGAATTCAAAAATTTATGAAAAACACTATTCATCATCACTATAGGGTTCGGCCATTTGGGGATTTTTGGGCTATGATGAGAATTGAATCATAAGCTCTTGGGTTTAGGTTGAGAATGATGAAGTGAGTTCATAGAAATTGGTTTCACATCAAAAGGATTTTTCTATAAATTCCTATGGATTTTCAAACTTTTGGATCTAAGAATTTATTTTCATGAAAATGAGGTTTGATCTTGAAATAGAGAGAGATTCAAGAATCTAGGAGATCATAGAAGTGATCTTATCGTAGAATGAAGGAAAATTGTTCAAGGAATCAAGTGATTCTAACAAGTAAATCAAGGTTTTCAAGAAGAAAATGAAGTTTCTCTCAAGAACAACTATGGAGTTCTATGGGGGGAGGGGCTGTGCGTGAGAATGGAGGCTGTGAGGGTCTGAGTTTAGCCTCTTCAAAGCTCACTTAAGGGAAAAATGGTCATTTGCCAAAAGGATAAAATTGTAAAAGTGTAAAAGATTAAGGTTAGGGGCATTTTGGTAATTTCGCGTCTAGATTTTTCCGAACGTCATGACGACTCTGGCATGCTCTCCCAAGTGTCCTGGGATGATTTGGTATCAAGCTCATCCGCTGGCGAGTCTCGGTAAATCCGTACGTGGCTCCGTTCGTCACCCGATTGAGGATTCCGCTCGTACGGAGGTCAGGAAGTGAATTTTTTGAAATTTTTGTGAAATTTAACCAAAACGTAGAGAATCAAATTCTAAGACTTACTGTCTTGTTCACGGGTCCATCTGAGGTCTTCTGAGCAGTAAAATCATACGGTCAGTGTAAAAACGCAGACCAGACTCCATTTGAGTTTTTGACTCAAAACTTAATCATAGCTTCCTACGATATCGTCGAGCATGACTATGGTCTCGGAATATTTTATTTCCATTCCTAAGACCTCGAATAAAATAAAGACATTAAAATGTTGAAGAATTAGAAAAACGTGAAAATCGGGGCGTTACATCCTTGGATGATGTGGTATCAAGCTTATCCGTTGTCGGGTCCCGTTGAATCCTTTATGACTCCAAACGCCTTCCGGTTTAAGTATACGGCCGAATATAATATATTATTATTATTTTTCGGACGTCAGGACGGATTTTAACAAAGATGTAGAGAATAAAATCCTGAGACTTACTGTCTCATTCATGAGTCCAAATTAGGTCTCGATAGTAGAAAATGGCTACTATCTGTGAAAAATGCAGACCGGGATCCGTTTGAGGTTTCGCCCGAAACTTAACCATGGCTTCCTATGATTGTGTAGGGCATTCCTATCGTCTCAGAATATTTTATTTCACTCTCTAAACCCTCCAATAAAATAAAAACGTTAAAATACTTAAGAATAATAAAATGTGAAAATCGGGGCGTTATAGGTTGATAGCCGAATTACTGGAACCTGACCATGAAAAAATTGAGGCTTTGAGGAGACAGTTTGAACGGCAAGCTCTTTAGTCGAGGAGGCCTAACTATTGGGCAAGGGGCAGATCAGATTTTCACCAAGGTAATGGTAAGGTTGTTCAAAACAATCCTATTCAAAGGCCAACTAGAGAGGAAAAAGGGGGGATGCCAATGATGGATGAAAGCCCTCTCCTAGAAGGAAAAAGGCATGTTGCAGAGTTCAGTGAAAAGGGAGGTATAACTTCTTTAAGGATCATTGTGCGCAATGATGAAGAAATGAAGCCTCAGAGAATGGTCAAGCCTTTGGCTAATGTTCAGGAGGGACACTGGTTCCTGAATAAGTATGCGAAGAATTTGAAGCCAATTAATCTTGTAGGGGTTCAGTTAACACGAACCCAGAAAAGGAGAAAGCAAAGAATTGCCCAGGTACAGAAAATGAAGCAAACGCTACAGATGTTAGCTGAGGCCAAGAAGGTGACAAGGGATCAGATTTCTTCTCCTAAAGTAGCCGAGGCATTAGATGTTGCATTCGGTTCCCCTAAGGCAGGAGGAAAAGGGTGACATAAAGACCTTCAGCAGAATGGATCAGATACCCAACCAGAGGAGAAGAAACAAGATTGTTTGATGAATTAAGAATTTGATACTTCTGTGGGGGAAGATTTAGATCCTATCATTGAGTTAGATGATCAGTTCCTTGAGAAAAATGGCAAGGCTGGAGATGTATTAGATAGGGCAGAAACTAATATGTTGTCCTTTCTGGAGGAATCTATGTTGCAAACCCTCATAGGGGAAGAAGAGTTTGACTCGGCTGAGGTTGACATAGTGGGAATCCTTCCTAGTGAATTCTGGGCAGATGATGGCCAGCCGAGTGCAGTGGAAGGAGATGTATGTGCTGAAGAGGTAGAGTGGACAATCCTAACTGATGAAACTACATTAAAACCCCAGGTAGTAGTGTTTGGAAAACCCACTGAAGAAATGGCTAAGCATTTAAAGCCTTTGTATATTAAGGCTCAATTGAACGGCAAGGCAGTTAGCCGTGTGTTTGTGGATGGAGGGTCAGTCTTGAACGTTATGCCTGTTAGCACTATGAAAAACCTGGGCAAGACGAAAGAAGACTTATGTCCTACCAACATGAAGATGACCAATTTCACTGGGGAAACTACACTGCGTCTATCTAGACTTCAAACTGCTTAAGTTTTAACCATGGTATGGTAATGGTCCAAAATTATTGGTTGATAGAGAATCAAAGTGGATTTACCAATGAATCACGAAATGCTATGGTTCTTATAAATATTATTTCTTAATTTATTCCGAAGTAATTCGCGGGATCATGCACCTTTTCCTAGTTATAACGGAAAAAGTGCAGTTGGTTGGATCCAACCTATTCTTGAAATAAACAACTCGCACACACTCCCTTTCCAAACAAAACCAATACACTGAGCACCACACTTAGATTTATTGGATTTGTTGCTAAAATATCGGTATTTAACCCGAAACTTCAGGCGGATGGCCAGTAACCCAAGCAAAGGAAAGAATCGGTTATATTTTTCATATGATCTCATCTCCTCTTATGGATAGACTAATTATCTTTCTACGATTCCAATTTTTATTTTTATGTTTTTTTTTTTAGGATTAAACAAAAGGATTCGCAAATAAAAGCGCTAATGCTACAACTAGCCCATAAATTATTAAAGCTTCCATAAAAGCCAGACTAAGCAATAAAGTACCCCGTATTTTTCCCTCAGCCTCAGGTTGTCGCGAATCCCTTCTACAGCTTGCCCTGCGGCACTGCCTTGACCAACCCCCGGTCCAATAGAAGTAAGCCCAACGGCCAACCCAGCAGCAATAACGGAAGCGACAGAAATCAGTGGATTCATGATAAGTTCCTCGCACCCCAAATAAAATAAAGAAAGAAATAGTTAATGATACAACCAACAAATTATGAATTAATTATTCAAGTACTAAGATTTATCCAGTCAAAAAGTAATTAAGAATTCCGAATTGAGATAATAATATTTATTGAACTATCCAAACTACTTCGATATTTATTTTTTGTTTCTATTCACGTAGTTTTTGTGAATCCATACAACTTTTTTTCTTATCTTAAATCATTCTTTTAATTCTTCGTTCTTTTTCTTGATTTCATTTCTTTAGTCATTCAATTCACAATTACAAATGAAACGGAAGGGCTTCGTTTTTTGAATCCCGACCTAAATTTACAGTAGCAGGGCAAATTTAGATATAACTAGTTAATATCTAATATCACATATACACGTGTTTCTTCCATATCGTAAACCAATTATTCATATCTTGGGTTCAATATCGGATTCGAGAATCATCCTTGGCTTGGAAACCTCCAAAAACGAAAGAGTTGTCTTTTAGCGATTAGATTATATACACCTAGTTCGACACCCTTCATCCTACTCTATTTTTCTATCTCGCTTTTTTTTTTTTTATGAAAATTCTCTTTTGGTTAATCGTTGATTTGAATGTGAATGAATGAAACGAGAATCTGTTCTAGTTCCATAAAAAAAAAAAAAACATCTTTTTTTTAATCACATGTCGTAAACCGTAGATATCATACAAAATTATAGCTCCTAATATCTAATATACTATAATATATCCTAATCTAATAAAAAATATTTAACATGTTATAGTTATAATTGAATGAACAAAAAAAAAAATATTCATTGGAAGGAAATTGAAATTGGTCAAACAAAGAGTATTTTTTTTTTTTAGAATTTTCCGGTAATCTTTTATATTTTACTATTACACTGAATCGTAAAAGGGGATTATTTGGAAAACTAGTCAATGATGGCCTTCCATGGATTCACCTATATAAGCTGCAGCTAAAGTAGCAAAAATAAGAGCTTGAATACCGCTTGTAAATAATCCAAGGAACATGACAGGGGGACTAAAGAAACAAGAACAACAACTACTAATTCATCAGCTAATATATTTGCGAAAAGTCAAAAACTAAGCGATAAGGGTTTTGTAAAATCTTCTAAGATGTTAATCGGTAAAAGGATTGGAGTTGGTTGGATGTATTTACCAAAATAAGTTAATCCTTTTTTTGAAATCCCCGCATAGAAATATGCTACTGACGTAAGTAAAGCTAATGCAACGGTCGTATTTGTATCATTTGTGGGTGCAGCTAACTCCCCATGAGGTAACTGTATGATTTTCCAAGGCAAAAGAGCCCTTGACCAATTAGAAACAAAAATAAATAGAAACATAGTTCCAATAAAGGGAACCCACGGACTATATTCTTCTCCAATCTGAGTTTTGCTCACGTCTCGAATGAATTCAAGGACATATTCAAAGAAATTCTGACCGAAAGTGGGAATGGTTTGCGGATTTCGAACAACTAGAATGGCTGAAACTAATAAGATAGCAATTACAACACAAGAAGTGATGAGTACTTGGGCATGCACTTGGAAACCTCCTATTTGCCAATAGAAATGTTGACCTACTTCCACAGCAGATATATCGTATAATCTTTTTAATGTGTTGATGGAACATAATAGAACATTCATATTGCCCTTACCCCTAAAAGAAATAGAAAACTTGAAAAGGAATTATTTTGATTCAACTATCTCCTTTTTTTTTTTTTTGACTTGTCTACTTAAATTTTCTTTTTTGAATACCAACTAATCACATAATATTTCCGATTATTTTTATCTTTTTATTTTTTGCATGCTTTAGTAATACTATAGTAACCGATTCCAAAAATCTTATGAATTTTGAATTACCCCAACCCAATATTTTATTTATCTTATTATTTTATCTTATTATTAATCAATAATTTCAGATATAGCTCTAGATTCGTATTATATAGCTAGAACGACCCTCATAAATTGCAAATACTAATTTGTTAAGAATTAATTGGATTGAAGCTATAGCATCATCATTAGCTGGAATCGATATATCTGCGAGATCCGAATCACAATTTGTATCGATTAAGCAAATCGTTGGAATTCCCAAAGTGGTACATTCTTGAAGAGCCGTATATTCTTCTTGCCGATCAACGATTATTATAATATCGGGTAACCCCGTCATATATTTAGTACCGCCCAGTTATGTTTCCAAATGAGATAATTGTCTCTTCAACATAGCGGCATCTCTTTTTGGAAGACAGTTGAGTCTCCCGGTTTTTTGTTCCGTTCTCAAGTCTCTAAATTTGTGAAGTCTCGTTTCTGTAGTATACCAATTTGTTAACATACCGACAAGCAATTTTTTACTAACATAATGACACCGAGCTCTTATTGCAGCCCGCGCTACTGAATCAGCTGCTTTATTTTTAGTACCAACAATTAACAATTGTTTTCCCCTACTTGCTGCATCAAAAACTAAATCACAAGCTTCTGATAAAAAACGAGCAGTTCTAGTAAGATTTGTACTATGAATACCCTTACGCTTTGGAGATATATAAGGTGCCATTCTCGGATTCCATTTCCGAGTACCATGGCCAAAATGAACTCCTGCTTCCATCATCTCTTTCGATGTTATGTTCCAATATCTTTTTGTCATTTAGCCCCACAAATTTTTTTTTTCAATTTTTTTATTATCTTTTATTACCAAATAAAATGACTGCGTTTAAATTAAAGGGATGAATCCGCTCCTAGAAATGATTGCTCTGATGTATCGCATAAATTCTTTGAAAATGAAAAAATCAAAAACTTCTCTGTGGTGGAACAAAATATTTCTCATCTCTCCCTCGAATACATTATCTTTTTTTTTTTTGTTTCCTGGGTAATCTTGTTATGTTGCCTTGAACGATGCATTATTCTTTTGAATCTGGTACCAACGGCTATCATTCCCCCTAAAACAATGTTCTCTTTCAGACCTTTCAGCCAATCAATACGACCCCAGAGAGCAGCTTTTGCTAAAACTCTAGCAGTTTCTTGAAAACTCGCTTCGGATATAAAACTTTGAGTATTCAGAGATGTTTTTATTATTCCCTGCTCGGTAACAAATCGCTTCTTCCAAGGCATGCCCCGTTCGTTCAGCTCGCAACAATCCAATTAGTTCACTGGGTGAAAAAACATTAGACATTCCATCTTCTGAAACCAAGACTTTTGATGTTATTTGACGCACAATAATTTCTATATGTCTATTATGGATGTGCACTCCCTGGGATCGATAAACGTTTTGGATTTTATTAACCAAAGAAATACAACTTTGTACTATAGTTAGCTCAGCACCAATCAAGAATCCCCAGGGAATGCCGAGAATTCTTGTTATACGCTTGTTCCAAGTGTCAACTTTCTTTTCTAGGTTCATCGATATTGAATCAATCGAACGCATTTCTAATACTTGTTCCACTTTTGGAAGACCCTGTGTTGTATCACCAAATCTCGATTTTTCATATATAAGTGTAACTAATATATCTCCTTCATAAAAGATTTCCCCATAATGTCCATGAACAGTTGCTCCTGGAGTCGCCAAATAAGGGTTAGCCGATCTTATTATTACATAATCAATTTGAACAGTTAGAACTTGACCCGATTTTAGGTGTGGTCCATTTTTTGTTTGAGCTATACATACATTTTCACAAAGAAATTGCCTAAGGCTAATTATTGTAAATGTTTTTTCACAATAATTTTGATGGAAAAAATGCCAATTCAAATGGAAAGGATGTAAAATGATGTTACTGCATAGATCGGGCTTATAAATTCTCTCGTTTTCGTCCATTAAATAATATTTAAATACTTGAAAAGTTTCCTTTACTTTGTCAAGTTGCAAATTTGTAGTTATCGAGATCTGATTATGAGTTATTAAACAATAAAATGAATACAAATTTGCAACTTGAAGGGCTATGCCTAAAGGGCCTAACAAATTCTTAATTGGAATTAAAGGATCTCTTTTAATTTCATGAATTCCCTTTTTTATCCCATTGTGATATTTTACATCGTTGAATGGTCCCATTTGAAAACAATTAGTTGATGACAAAATTATCAAAGATCGGCATTTCTTATTTCTATTCAACAACATACGAATAGTTCCGTGATTTTTGCTAAGTGATTGTTGAAATTTTTCTTTGGAATAAATAGAATCAAATGGATTGATATTCGTCCGATCTGAATCATTATCCGAGATCAATCCTGAACCGGACGGATCATTCCTTTTTCTGATATCCCAAGTATGGGATTTTCCTAAGTCAATTCTTAGGAAATCTCTAATCAAACTATTTGTACTTACTTCAACAAAAGAAGCGAGGGCCTCTTCTATAGAAGAACTTTTTTTGTCTTGATCCCAATTCAAGACTAAAAACAAGTCCGAACTAATTGAATGCTTGTGTCAGAAATTCCCCGAATTGATTTTCCATTTCCATAAAGAATATAATTAAGAACTTTCAGTTCCAGATTATCCCCTTCCTAGAACAGATCCTGGGGGAAAAGTTTTACTAAATTGATACCGTCCGTTATTTCATATAGAATTACAGGTTGAACCAAAACAAAATACTTTTTCTTGGTAGTTATGATCCATTGGACATAGATCCAATTTTTAATTTTTTTTGATTCCTTAGAATTTTTTTTTTTTTAACGTTCCAGGTGGTATCAAGATGCCGCTGTGTCGGGATATCTTATCCCTCTCTCCAAGAAAAAAGATATCGCCAGAAAAGATTTTTAATTCAATCCGTTATTTTTTCTTCTCCACTCGAACCAATCCACCTACTCGACTTCTTATATTTAAAGTGATTGGTGTATCTACTCCAACGATACTATTGTTTTGTACCATTATGTAAGAAGGTTCAGGTAAAATATGCACTTCCTCAGGAATGAAAAACAATCGATCTACTTTGATTTGGTATTTTGACTTAAATTCTTTGACTCCTCGACACTCAATTAAATCCTCTTTTTAAAAAATGGAATGAATTCCTAGAATCCTATATTTAGGAATTCCTGAACTCTGCATTCTGTGTTGAGGATCATCGAAATAAGCAAAAATACTATTTCTATGAAAAATACCATTGATAGGTATTTCAATCGCGATACCGGAGGGGGATGGGCATATTAGTTCTTTGTCTCGTTCTTGAATCGATTGGAATGGAAATGGAATGATGAATCTATTTCTTCGCCTCTTTGCCAATAAATCCGAAGAATCGTGGAAAATAGCAAGATGTATAAAATGACAATGATCCATACATATGATTTGATTAAATCCTAAATAATCCGGAATCCCTATTTCGTTTTTACCAGAAGGATTAGAATTAAAGAATTTATGTCTTACTTGATCATTACTTACTAAAAGGTTTGAAATATATCTTTCTCCGGTAGAAAGAGAATGAATGTTCATTTGATATCCTTGCGGAGTGAAAAAGAGACTGCACCGGACCTGCACAACCTTCTCGATAATATCCATAAATGACTTGTTTTTTGTAAGATATTGACATTACTATATGTAAATTCGGGTGCATGGTACACATCAGTACTCCAATGCATTTCTCCCTCGGAGTCAGAATAAATATGTTTTCGAACCCTTTCTTTGAAATTCAAAGTGTATGTTCCCGCGCGAATCTCAGCAATCACTTGTTCTGATTCGACATATTGATTATTTTGAACTAATAGAAAACTTTTTGGCGGACTAGTCACGTTATGTATAATATCGTCACTTTCAATAGTTACATACAAGTCTATATAACATAGAAAAGCGGGATGCCCATGACGTGTACGCGTAGGATGAACTAAATCCTCATTGAATTTTTTTTTTCCATTAGAAGGGGCTCGCACATGTTCTGTAGTACCCCCTGTGAATACTCCGCCGGTATGAAAAGTTCTTAATGTTAGTTGAGTTCCCGGTTCTCCAATAGATTGGCCCGCGATAATACCTACAGCTTCTCCCAATTCCACTAGGTCGCCATGGGTAGGACTCCGGCCATAACACAATCGGCAGATCCAAGATGTATTCCTACAAGTAAAGGGAGTTCGAATAGATATTGGTTGTGTTTGAAAGGTTATGAATCGATTGAGAAGTCCAATCCCAATATCTTGATTTCTAATGGCAATGTATCGTGAACATACATATATATATCGTCTGCTAATACACGACCAATTAATGTTTGGATCAAAATTCTTTCCGGCATCATTCCATTCCGGGTAGTCACAGAAATCCCTCGAATGGTACCGCAATCTGTTCGACTTACAACAATGTGTTGAACCATTTCAACAAGTCTGCGTGTAAGATATCCAGCATCTGATGTTCGTATAGCAGTATCCACAACCCCTTTACGGGCGCCGTAGCAAGAAATGATATATTTTGTTAAAGACAGTCCTTCGCGTAAATTACTTTGAATGGGTAAATCAATCATTTGTCCTTGTGGATCTGACATTAACCCTCTCGTACCTACTAATTGGCGTACTTGAGATGCATTCCCCCTAGCTCCCGAAAAAGACATTATATGGACTGGATTAAAAAAGTCAGTCATCCTGAAAATTGGATTCATTTCTTGTCGCAAATACTCACTTGTAGCATACCATATCTCAATGGATTGTCGTAATTTTTCTACCGCATGTACATTCCCATAATGATGATGTTTTTCCAAAATCAAACTTTGTTGTTCAGCATCTTTGACTAGCCATCCCTTAGAAGGGATTGTTAAAAGATCATCAATTCCTAATGAAATGGATGTAGCAGTAGCTTAATGGAACCCCAGAGTCTTTACTTGATCCAGGATGTGTGATGTATATGCCATTCCAAAGTGATCTATTAATCTGCTAATAAGTCGTTTAATGGCAGTTCCACCTATCACTTTATTGTGAAAGACTAGATTGTCCCGTTCTGCCATAAGTACCTCCATATTCCACTCAGTGGGGTTCAGTTCGATAATGGGTTTGAGTCAATGATTGGAAAACTTCCTTTTCTTTATCTTGATTCGCATAGAAATTTAGAAACTAGGATCATATTTGAACCAACCGGGAAGGCCTGAATTCACACCGGTATCCGAAATTTACTTAGCCTAGATACCATATGAATGGGCCCGGCAAAAGCCGTGTATAGCTTCTTCGATTTCTCGTTAAAAAGAAATATGACCAACAGTGGTTCGAATGTATATACAATGAATTTGTTTTTTTATACTTCTGACTACTAGATAATGCCCATAAATATCATGATAGGTACCTAAAGATTCGTAGTGAACTTCGATAGGAGCTTCTCTTGACGAAATAATGCGTTGATCTAGTCGTCACCGGAGCCACAAAGGACTGTCGAAATTGATTCTTTTCTGTCGATAAGCTCCAATTGCATCATAGGAATTACAAAAAAAGGGTTCTTTTTTTTTTTCCGTATACTTATAGTTATTTTCTTGAATTCTTTCATTTTTAGAATTTCTGCGATTACGTGGATTATACCTATTTGCACAAATACCTCGACGATTCCCGCTCGTTAATACGTAAAGCCCAATAAGCATATCTTGAGTTGGTACAAAATGGGATCCCCAATAGCCGGAGACAAGAGGTTCGTATGAGAAAACATATGTAAACGAGCTTCTGCTTGAGCCTCCAAAGATAAAGGCACATGAACAGCCATTTGATCTCCGTCAAAGTCTGCATTGAATCCCTTACAAACTAATGGATGTAAACAAATAGCGCGCCCTTCGATTAAAATGGGTTGGAATGCTTGTATGCCTAATCTATGCAGAGTGGGCGCTCTATTCAGCAATACGGGATGCCCCTGCATAATTTCTTGAAGTATTTCCCATACAATGGGTTCTTTTTGCCGAATTTTACTCTTAGCAACTCCTATGTTCGAAGCAAAATGTTTTCGAATTAAACCACGAATTACAAATGTCTAGAAAAGTTCTATTGCTATTTCGCGGGACAATCCACATCGATGTAATGAAAGTGATGGACCTACGACAATGACAGAACGCCCCGAATAATCAACCCGTTTGCCAAGCAGAGTCTCACGAAATCTTTCCTCTTTGCCCTCAATTAAATCTGAAAACGATTTGTAAACCTTATTATGACCGTCTCTCATTGGTTGTCCGAGGATTCCATTATCAAGAAGTGTATCCACGGCTTCTTGTACCAATTTCGCCTGACACATTACTAATTCCCCCGGCGTAGATCTACTTGTTGTTAATAGATCAATAGGGTATTGTTCTGATAGATAACTCTTCTATAGAGTTCATTAATATCCGAGCTCATTAGTTTACCCCCGTCTATTTGAATAATCGGTCTCAATTCGGGAGGAAGAACTGGTAAGAGACATAAAACCATCCATTCTGGTTCTATATTTGTTCGAATAAAATGCTTAGCTAATTCCATGCGTCGAACCAAAAAATTATTTCTTCTTCCAACTTTTCGATCTTCCCATTCATTTTCATTGTCCGTGGATCCCTCTTCCCCTAACTCTTTCCACTCTACCAACGAAGAATCAATAAGAATTCTCAAATCCAGATCGGCTAATTGTTCTCGGATAACACCTGCTCCACTAGAAATTTCTCGATTTCGAAATATATCGAAACCTTGGGTAGTAAAAAAAAGTGGGATGTTGTACTTCCAGGATTGGATTTCATATTCGAATGAACCTCGTAATCATAAGAAAGTGGGTTTTTTAACTACGGACCTAGCAAACGAAAAATTTGGACAGGATCCTATCCAATAGGATCTCCCCCTTTCAAAATCGGATGTGAAAGTTTCCTCTCATCCGACTCAAGTAGTTACACCAAATAAAGATAAAGAAAGGGGTTTCCACTTTCAAGTTCTATAAAACCTCTAATCTAAAAAAAAGGTTTACTCTTTACTCAAGTTATCAATACAATAAAGACCAAGCAACATTTCATTCATGCATTCTTCTTTTTTATTTAGATTTTCTGAATTATTGATCCAATTTTCAATTACAACAGAAAAGAAATGAAATGTAAAATTCTTGAGTAGTCTACCCCCTTCGAATGAGGAATCATCTTAATTTAATTCTAAATTAAAGGAGTATCCTAGAATTCATAAGAGATTTCCTTGTCTATGTATCATTCCATTCGATCTTTTAGGTCCAGACGTCACCTCGACGGTTATGCTACGATGATGTCCTTAAGCCTATAGGCGATGGATAGGACTTCTATAACCATGTCATGATATATTTGCTTATTTAAACTGAAATTAAGTTCTTTCTAAAAGAAAAAAATGGAATATTAAATTCCACAAAAAAGTCTTTTTTCACGAGGTACAGATATTACTGAATGGACCATAGACCAATTCCCTTTTTATTTAATTTGGGAGTATTCAATACACCCATAATTCTGAGCTTCATGTTACTCAGCCCAAGAGACATGTCGGATCCAAGGCATCCCAATTCAATTGAATGGAATGACAGTTTCTCATTCGGAATTTGTACAATAATAATTTTGATCAAATCACACATCGCAGTATACTAGACCTTCTAATTCTTGAAGAGATTTATCTAAAAGATTTGCGATATAACTAGGAAGACGTTTCAAATACCACACGCGGGTTACTGGGCATGCCAGTTTTATATAGCCCATTTGATATCTACGTATCCGAGAATCGACAAATTCTACTCCGCATTGTTCACAAAATTGTTTGTCGTCTTTTTTATCTCTGATGACTCGATAATTTCCACAAGTACAAATCCCACTTTTTATAGGCCCAAAAATTCTTTCACAAAATAATCCATCTTTTTCAGGCTTATTGGTTTTGTAATGAAAAGTATAAGGTTTTGTTACCTCCCCAACTATCTCTCCATTAGGTAGGATTTTTTTTGCCCAAGCACTTATTTGTTGAGGAGAAACTAATCCAATTCGGAGTTATTGATGTTTATACTGATCAATCATAGAACATAGAATAAAAATTCAGATTCAGTCCAATTAAGCTTCCTTCCTATGAATCCGGAAGTTCTTCTCAGATATAAGGAAATGATTCAGTTCCAGAGCCAAAGATTGTAATTCTCGAATGAGCAATCGAAAAGATTCTGGAGCATCCGTAGGTTTAGGTATTGTTCCTCCAATGATCGTAATCCTGAGTACTTCTTGGCGAGCCTTAATATGATCAGATTTATAAGTAAGCATTTCTTGTAAAATATGAGCAACACCAAATCCCTCGAGGGCCCAAACCTCCATTTCGCCTACCCATTGTGCTCCTTTCTTGGCCCTTCCTCTAAGGGGTTGTTGCGTAACAAGTGCATAATGTCCACTGGAACGTCCATGTATTTTATCATCAACTTGATGAATTAATTTCAAGATATAAGGCTTTCCCATTATAACAGGCTGTTCAAAAAGATTCCCTGTTCTTCCATCAAATATTCTGCTTTTTCCCGGATACTCGGGTTCAAATATCCATGGATTCGATGTTTGTTTACTGGCTTCATATAATTCAGAAAATACTAGTTTTCTCGAAGCCTCTTGTTCATATCTCTCATCAAAAGGTGCTATTCGATAATGTCTATCTAGCATACACCCCGCTAACCCTAGTGAGCATTCAAATATCTGTCCTACATTCATTCGGGAAGGTACCCCTAATGGATTGAAGACCATATCAACGGGTCTTCCATCTTGCATATCCTGTCTAGACAAAATTTTTGAAACGATACCTTTATTTCCATGTCTCCCAGCCACTTTATCACCTACTTTGATTTCACGTTTCTGTGAAATATATATACAAATCGTTTTTGGATTATAACTAGAACCCCCCTTTCTGTGGATCCATCTCACATCAATAACTCGACCCCTACCGCCTATAGGTAGTTTTAGACAAGGTTCCTTTGAGGTGGAGACCTGAATGCCAAGTATAGCTCGTAATAATCTATCTTCTGGGGCATACGAGGATTCTTTCGCCATTATCGCCCGTCTCTACCCAAGATCCTAGGATCACAATTCCATTTTTGTCTAAATTTCGGAGTAAATGGGCTTCTAGGTGTGGAATTTCATTAGTGATTCTTTCAGGACCATGGCTTGTCACATGAGTCTGAATTTCATATTTTCATATGTGAAAAGAAGTATAAATATCGTCATAGACTAGACGCTCACTAATGAGTATAGCATCTTCAGAATTGTAACCTTCCCAGGGCATATAAGCTACTAATACAATTTTTCCCAAAGCGAGTTCGCCGCCAACTGTAGCAGCACCGTTCGCTAAAATTTGTCCCCTTTTAATGCATTTACCTCGCTGAACCTTGGGTTTTTGATGCATGCAAGTATTTTTGTTGGAACGGTGATACATAACTAATGGAATGCTTAGAGTATCTCTATTTCCCAATAAAATTATCTTGTCAGTATCGGTATAAATGATCTTTCCCTCGTGTTCGGCTATAATGGGAACTCCTGAATCTAAGGCCACTTGGCGTTCCAATCCAGTTCCAAAAATGCACTTTTCAGACCGAGAAAGCGGAACTGCTTGACGTTGCATATTAGAACTCATTAAAGCTCGATTCGCATCATTATGCTCGATAAAAGGAATGAGGGAAGCTCCAATAGAAAAATATTGGAAGGGAAAAATATTTCGAAGATGAACCTGTTCCCATGTGATAGTCAGAAATTCTTGACGGTATCAAGCTAGAACAATCTGTTCCTCCCGATTTCCTTGATTCAGTGCCAAAGATTTTCCTGTCGCTACCATATAATATTCATCTCTACTTAGTGATAAAAAAAGCATCCTTATTCTTTTTGATCTCTCAGAGATTTCAAAAAGGGGACTTTCGATAGACCCCCAATGACCAATCCTCGCATGAATTGCTAGGGATCCAATAAGTCAAACATTGATTCCTTCAAACATGTCAATTGGACAAATGCACCCATAGTGACTAGGATGGATATCTCGTATCCGAAAACTAGCAGTTCGCCCCGTCAATCCCCCAGGGCCCAAATAACTCAATTTTCTCCCATGAACTATTTGGGTCAATGGATTAGTTCGATCCAAAACTTGAGATAATGTGTGTAATCCAAAAAAAGATTCATAAGTGGTTGTTAATGGAGTTGAAGGCACCAAATTTTGAGGAGTAGGTATCAATTTATGCCTAATTACTCCACATATAGTTCCTCTAACCATATTTTCTAAATGAACCAGAGCCAATCCAAATTGATCTTGTAAGAGATTTGCTACGGAACGAATCGTTTATTTTTCAAATGATTCATATCGTCAAGTGTACCCATTCCAAATTTCATTCCAATCAAATGATCCGCAGTTGTCAATATATCTCGCGGTAACAAAAATGTATTGTTCTGAGGTATATCAAGATTCAGCCTTCGGTTCATATTTCTTCGACCAATCCTTCCTAATTCACATCTTTGTTGAAATTTTTTTTTTTTTGTAATTCCTTACATAAAGATTCAGAAAATACTGGATCTCCACCAACACAAGCAAATTGTCGGTAAAACTCCAAAATAGCATTTTCTTTTGACCGATTTTTTTACTCCTTATCATTAAGGAAAGATAAGAAAATTTCAGGGTAGCAAACACTCTCGAGAATTTCGCTTAAATTCAAACCCATAGCTGATGATAGAACTAGAATAGATATTTTCTGTTTCCTACTCACACGAGCCTATATCCTTGCTTTTCTATTAATCTCTAATTCTAATCTTCCTCCCCAATCTGATATTATGGTGCCAGTATAGACCGAAATTCCATTATGGTCCAATTCTGACCTGTAATAGATACCAGGGCTTTGCAATATTTGATTGATTACAATTCTGTATATTCCATTTACTATAGAAGCTCCCAGGGAATTCATTAGAGGAATGTTTCCAATAAAAATAGTTTGTTCTTGGATATCTCTGTCGCTTTTCCAAATTAATCTCGCGGATACATATAGTTCAGAGGAATATGTAAGTGATTCATATACGGCATCTTTTTCTTTTCTCAAGGGTTCTACCAATTGATATGTTTCCACAAATAATTGAAATTCAATTTCTTGATCTGTATCTTCAATTTTTGGAAACTTATAAAGTTCGTCTTTTAAGCCCCGATCAATGAACCTACAAAATCCTTCAAATTGTATCTGAATCAACCCGGGTATTGTAGACATTTCCTCATTTCCACCCCCAAGCATTTTCAATTTCCCCATTTCTTTTATAGAAAATATCCCATGATTTGATTTGCTGTCAGTCTTCATCGAATTACATGAATAGATTTAGCAATAATGGAATTTCTGTTCTTTTTACTGAATCACATGAAATTTTACCTAACTCCGTGTATGAAATACCTATTTGAAAAGAAGAATAAATAGAATTTAAATTCTAAATGGAAACGAATTAAAAAACTCTAGAAGTCGAAGTCTAGGTGGAGTTTTTTAAAGAATATGAAACCAAATATATCTCTCTTATCCATTATTATGATATTACATATTCCAATTCGATTGGATACCAGAAAAAAATGAAGCATGATAGTTTCTTGAAAATTCCCTAGAGTATAGGTATTATATACGGATAAAATACCCGATTAGATCCGATCCTCGTGTAGTTAGTGTAACAAATTCAATTTATGTTCTGGGGTTTATATATACTGACAGTTGTTGTTATAATTTAAATGTAAATGGAGGAGGATTTTTTTTTTAATTTCAATAAAAAAGCAATATTGATTAGTTATGTATCAATTGAGATTTTCTTAGTGAAATAAGAAAAAAACATTTTAGAGTAAAATTCAAGAATAATTCAGGAATTAATAGGTTAAGTTAACTTAACGGTTCTGATTTGTCCTGAAATTTTGCCTTTTGTAACTGACGGTGCACTTTTTTCAATTGAAAAAAAGGGGGGTATTCTCATATATTTTATATTTATTTGTATCGTTTTGGCGGCATGGCCGAGCGGTAAGGCGGGGGACTGCAAATCCCTTTTCCCTAGTTCAAATCTGGATGTCGCCTGATCTCAATAAGAGAATTGAAATAGTTTATTCCGTTTTGTTGATAGAAAACTCGAAATTTTTTCAAATAGAAGCAAGCCAACCAAGCGGGGGAAAAGGACTCTTGAGACTTGTTTGATGCTTAGAATTTAACATCGGAAGGTTTGGTTTGTTCTCTAAAAAATGGCTGTAAATCTTTTTTTTTTTTTTTGTCTCGGATTCAAGGAAAGATTCTAGTAGTGAAAAGGAAGCGATATATCTTAAAATGATAGTTCTTTCTTTCCCTCTACTACTACTGCAGTGTCCATTTACTGACCCGGTCTTGAATTAGGTTGGATAGAGGGATAGGTCGGACAGGAGTGAAATTCTAATCTAATCCCATTTTTAGTTGGGGAAGGGGCGGAAGAAACCTTGTATACAGACTCATGAAAGTATATCTCATGTATATGATCGCTCCCGCATTTATTTAATATTAGTTAGATTGAAAACTAATTGGCTTTCTTCTTTTTTTAGTTAAATAATTATTCTATTCGGCAACCTCTAGTCAAAGAATTTACTAGCCTGTCTTGCGATTGTTTTAGAGAAGGAATCGGGAGGCGGTAAGGATTAGATCAAATGGAAATAAGAGTATGAGTATGCAAAAAGAATCTGTCTTGATTCTATATTTTAATTTTTACTTAATGAAATGATGAAATGGGGGGTGGAAACAAAATCAAATAGTTCTTTTTTATTTTTTACATGCTTTAATATACCCAGAGACATCCTTTGTTTTATTTTGTTTCCTTTTTTATATTTCTGTCCCCTCCCCCCCCCCAAAAAAAAAAAACAAAGAATGTTAATACTTCAAGACCAAAAAGTCTAGTCTATCTAGGGAAGTTTAGGGGTGGGAACAGTCAAAATGCATCTCAAATACATTATCAAATACATTACAAATAGAATCCGACCCTTTTCTTTGTATTTTTTCTTTAATATGTTACTTTTTATTTTTAGCGGCCATATAATTGATGTTGATGTACACGTTACATAGTTCATGATGCAGAACTTTTTCAGTTCAGCTTATTGGCTCGGCTCATCCGAAAGAAGTATAATTAAAAAGAAGTATCATTAAGAAGTATCATTCAAATTTGAGAATCTTAATGAATCCCTATCCTAATTTGTTTATTTATCCCAACCATAATAATATATGAATGAGACCTCAATTATTTTCTTTGATTTTACTTCAATTACTTTGCCTGATCTATAAGACAATGTACATATATTCCTTAAATATCTGGGGTTACAGAAATGCGGATTAGTTTCTTCTTTTTATCTTTTAGTGAGCATCTTGTATTTCATAAAATTGGGGAGCGATATAATTTTTACGCAAAGGCCATCCTATCCAACTTTCAGGCATTAAAATATGTTTCAGATGTGGATGATTATCATAAGAGATTCCCAACATATCATAAGATTCTCTTTCTTGAAAATCTGCACTTTTCCAAACCCAGAAAATAGAAGGAATTTCGGGATTTTTCCTTGAGACAAATACTTTTATGCATACCTCTTCTGGTTGATCTATACCATACTCTATTCTCGTAAGATGATACACACTAGCTAACATTCCTCCTGGTGCTACATCATAGGCACATTGGGAACGTAGATAATTGAAACCATATACATATAAAATGACAACAATGGAATGCCAATCCTCGGGCTTTATTTGTAAAGTCTCTATTCCTTGGTAATCGAAACCCAAAGGTCTATGAACTAGTCCATGTTTGACTAGCCAAGCAGACAAACAACCCTGCATTTTTTTATTTCTCCTGTATTTTTTGTATAAGTTTTGTATAAGTATTTTACATTTCTATTACAGTGAAATTTTTGGAGATTGACTTGCTATTTATTATTATTGTATTTCAGACAAAAGGATCCTATTCTGCTTAATTCACTACTTTGTGGGAGGATACTGAACTCTTTTTTTTTTTTTTTTGAAAAATGTGTCAGAGGATATCTTTGAAGCAGATGGTGGTTGAAAGAATAATCCTTGATTATAATTGCCGGTATGAGTACTGCGTCCAAGATGAAACTTGTGGTTGGTAGTAAAACACCTATTCTCTCGTTGAGACCTAATTTGATCTTCATAGATTTCTCGAGATATTTTCTTACGAAGTTTTGTTATAGCATTTATAATGGCCTCCGGTTTAGCTGGACAGCCCGGTAAATAGACATTCACAGGAATTAGCTTATGCACGCCCCGAATAGTACTATAAGAATCGGTACTGAACATCCCCCCTGTAATTGTACAGGCTCCCATAGCAATAACATATTTTGGTTTGAGCATTTGCTCATATAATTGAACTAAAGAAGGAGCCATTTTCATAGTTACCGTACCCACTGTTAAAATTAGGTCTGCCTGCCTAGGACTAGATCGTGGCACCAATCCATAACGATCAAAGTCGA
Source organism: Ammopiptanthus mongolicus (assembly GCA_039655645.1). Lineage (NCBI taxonomy): Eukaryota > Viridiplantae > Streptophyta > Magnoliopsida > Fabales > Fabaceae > Ammopiptanthus > Ammopiptanthus mongolicus. Next base: position 59,293,556 of record CM077348.1, on the reverse strand, counting down.
ATCGTGATCCTATTAATGAAGCAACAACTGGTACCATAGAGAAGTGGCCATAGACTGGATAGTCTTGACCAATTTGAAATATCATTTAATGTAGTTGACATAACTGAATTTTGGGTTGTTCGATCAAGTAAGGGAAACTTCATGAAATTCAGAACTGTCTCAATGTTTTTTTTTTTTTATTGTCTAAATATTCAAGAATTATGACCATTCTAATGTCCCATTTCGCCATGCATAAATTGAACCAACAATTAGGATAAGTACGAAAATTAACGCTTCTATAAATACGGATACCCCCAATACATCGAAACTCATTGCCCATGGATAAAGAAAAACCGTTTCAACATCAAAAACAACAAAAACTAGAGCAAATATATAATAACGGATTCGAAATTGTAACCAAGCATCGCCCATTGGTTCTATTCCCGATTCATAACTAGAAAGTTTCTTTGGCCCCTTGCTAATCGGGGCTAAAATTCCAGAAATTAGAAATGTCAAAATAGGAATAAGGCTCGATATTATTAGAAATGACAAAAAAATATCATATTCGTAAAGCAAAAACATAAACATACTCCTATGAATGTGGAAAATATAGAAAATATACTAGCTTAGGCATTAGTATTAGTTATTAGTCGATTCTATATTAATCTATATTTAATTTCATAATTTTTATAAAAATTATTATTTCTAAACAATAATTTTTATATTAATATTTATATTATATAACTGCTATTAAATTAAATCATTTTTAGCACATTTTTATAAATGATTTAGAAGAGTATACTAGAATACTAATATTAATATTCTTCTATCTAATATTAAATATCTATTATTAAAATATTCTAATAGAAATTTAGAAATTCTTTCTACTACTAATTAATAGAATTTATATTATTTCTAATACTAGTATAGAGTATTTAGTAATGAGAGATATTAGATAATAAATATTATTAGTATCTGTAGGAATATTAGGGCTATACGGACTCGAACCATAGACCTTCTCAGTAAAACAAATCAAACTGATTATTATCAAAAAGATTTTAATTATTTTAAAGACCCAACATGCATTTCTTTGCATTGGGCTTTTTTCATTAACTGATACAAATATCAGTTAGTCTACCATCTTTTTTACCTTCTTTTTCTTGACAAAAAGAATAAGGAGATGACTCCTTGTGGTCTGATTTTTTATTTGGATTACAATCTGAGAGAACTACCAAAGTGTTTCAAAGAAGGGTTATCATCCTGACGTAGGTCTGCTTCTGGCCTAGATCAACTTAAGTTAAATGGATTCTCTATCGACTTACTTAACTTAAATTAAAGTATCAAATAGGAAATGAAACTTCATACACCTTAAAGTTCATAAGATAGGACGAAAAGAGAATTTTTTTGAGGTCCCTATACTCATTATGCCTAGCATCGAATAGACTGGGTATTCACCTTATCAATATCTCAAGTCAGTGATGGATTCTATTTTACTGGTGTCTAAACCCTTTGTCAGGTTATTGTTCACTTGTTTTGTTCCATTCCCTAAAAAAATGGAGTAAGACATCGATTTCTCAATAAGATCAACTCTTTCGATTACATGATGGACTCCTCTGAAAAAACATTGGCGCGCGTGTAAACGAGGTGATCTACCTAACTGAGCTATAGCCCTTGTGTTTTTGATACATTTTGATACATATTTCATCATATTATGTAGATAATTTCTTGTCAAGATGAATATTACATCATCTAATCTCTTTGATTGATATTGGGTTGGTATTGCTTATAAGTAATATTACATTTATAATCCATTGTTCTGATAAATAGGGTACCTTTTTTCTATTTTTTCTGTTTGTTTGGGATGATAAAAAATGACCTACTTAACTCAGTGGTTAGAGTATTGCTTTCATACGGCGGGAGTCATTGGTTCAAATCCAATAGTAGGTAAGGTATGGGTAGAACTTATTAGATACCATTGACTCTGGTATCTAATATGTTTTTCTACTCACCTTTTTCTTTTATTTTTTTTTCCATTTATTTTTTTTCGTATGCACCAACTTGTTACGAAATCATATTGATAGCCTCTACTCGTGTCCTAGCTCGTCTAAGAGCTAGCTTTGCCTCAATTGTTTTTCTTTTGCCTTCAGCCTTACTCAAGTTAGCTTCTGCTATTTCAAGAGTTTGCTGAGCTTCTTGTGGATCAATATCACTACCCTTCTCTGCATCATTTACTAAAATAGTGATCTCATTATTGCCTATTCTAGCAAATCCTCCCATTAGAGCCATCGTTAACCATTGGTCATTAAGGCGTATTCTCAAAATACCTATATCTACAGCTGTGGCAATAGTTGCATGATTTGGTAATACTCCAATTTGTCCACTATTAGTAGATAAAATAATTTCCTTCACTTCTGAATCCCAAACAATTCGATTTGGGGTCAGTACACAAAGATTTAAAGTCATTTCTTCAATTTGCTCTCCATTTCTAAGTTCGTAGCCTTTGCATTAGCTTCATCGATATTACCTACCAAATAAAAGGCCTGTTCGGGAAGACCGTCTAATTCTCTAGAAAGAATCAATTTAAACCCTCTAATTGTTTCTGCTAGACCAACATATTTCCCCGGCGAACCGGTAAATACTTCTGCTACGAAAAAGGCTGGGATAAGAAACGCTCAATTTTTCGTGCTCTTGCTACAGTTAAGCGGTCCTCTTCGGATAATTCATCTAACCCAAGGATAGCTATAATGTCCTAAAGTTCTTTGTAACGTTGTAAAGTTTGTTCAACTCTTTGTGCAATTTCATAATGTTCTTCCCCAATGATCCGAGGTTGGAGCATAGTTGACGTTGAATCTAAAGGATCTCCTGCTGGCTAAATACCTTTGGCAGCTAATCCTCTTGATAGTACGGTAGTAGCATCTAAATGTGCAAATGTCGTGGCAGGAGTAGGATCGGTCAAATCGTCTGCAGGGACATAAACTGTTTGAATAGAAGTTATGGACCCTTCTTTGGTCGAAGTAATTCTTTCTTGTAAAGAACCCATTTCGGTACTAAGGGTGGGTTGATAACCCACGGCAGAAGGCATTCGACCCAATAAGGCAGATACTTCGGATCCTGCTTGGACGAAGCGGAAGATATTGGCGATAAATAGAAGTACGTCTTGTTCATTGACATCTCCGAAATATTCAGCCATAGTTAGGGCAGTTAAACCAACTCTCATACGAGCTCCAGGCGGTTCATTCATTTGACCGTAGACTAGAGTCACTTTTGATTCTGCAATATTTTGTTCATTAATTACTCCAGATTCTTTCATTTCCATGTAAAGATCATTTCCCTCACGAGTACGTTCACCTACTCCGCCAAATACAGATACACCTCCGTGAGCTTTGGCAATGTTATTGATCAATTCCACAATGAGTACTGTTATACCCACTCTAGCTCCACCGAGAAGTCCTATTTTTCCTCCACGGCGATGAGGAGCTAAAAGATCTACTACCTTTATTCTTGTTTCAAAAATGAATAATTTTGTATCTAACTGTATAAAGGCAGGTGCGGATTTATGAATAGGAGATGTTTTACGAGTATCTACAAGACCTAAATTATCAATAGGCTCCCCAATCACGTTGAAAATGCGTCCTAAAGTTGCTCCCCCGACTGGAACACTTAGAGGAGCTCCCGTGTCAATCACTTCCATTCCTCTCATTAGACCATCTGTAGCACTCATAGCTACAGCTCGAACTCAATTATTTCCTAATAATTGCTGTACTTCACAAGTAACGTTAATTTGTTGACCAACAGTATCTTGGCGCTTAACTACTAAAGCGTTGTAAATATTAGGCATCTTCCCTGGGGGAAAAGCTACATCCAGTATCGGACCAATTATTTGGGCGATACGTCCCAGGTTTTTTTTTCAAGCACAGAAACCTTGGGACCAGAAGTGGTAGGATTTATTCTCATATTAAAATATATCCATTTTTTGTTTTTGAAAATTTTGGAAATCAAAAAGAGAAATGTTCGTTCGATAACAAAGCAAGTTAATCGGTTAATTCAATAATAAAATGGGAGTTAGTAAGTACTCTATTTTCTTGGTACCATCCAACCAATTCAATTGTTTACTTATTAAATTTCAATGATTTAATTTTCAAGTTCAACCACGGCATTTTTAAAATATCAACAAATAAATTGGATCAAATCTTTCATTTGTCTATTATTATAGATTATAGATTATAGACAATACCGTCTACATTATCTATAGGGAATTCGAACTTGAACTTTATTTACGTTTTAGTTTTTCTATTTCATTAGCCCTTATTTCATATTTTATCAGCATCCGATTTATACCTAGCATATTTTTTTTTTTACCTATTTCTTTTCGTGGGCGAATTCTGCTTATTTTTACATCTAGGATTTAAATATACAACATACATCACTGTCAAGGTCAAGAGTGAATTTCTTATTATTTAGAATCGATATTTCGATTCACAAATAAAAAAAGGATTGGGTTGCGCTATACATATGAAAGAGTATACAATAATGATGTATTTGGCAAATCAAATACCATGGTTTACTAACGAACCATTCAGATTAATTGATAATATTAGTTGATCATTTTGTGAAAGATTCCTGTGAAGTGAAAGGTTTCATTAACTCCTAAGTCGAGTAGACCTTGTTGTTGCGATAATTCTTAATTCATGAGTTGTAGGGAGGGATTTATGTCACCACAAACAGAGACTAAAGCAAGTGTTGGGTTCAAAGCTGGTGTTAAAGATTATAAATTGACTTATTATACTCCTGACTATGAAACCAAAGATACTGATATCTTAGCAGCATTCCGATTAACTTCTCAACCCGGAGTTCCGCTTGAAGAAGCAGGTGCCGCGGTAGCTGCCGAATCTTCTACTGGTACATGGACAACTGTGTGGACCGATGGGCTTACCAGTCTTGATCGTTACAAAGGACGATGCTATCACATGGAACCCGTTGCTGGAGAAGAAAATCAATATATTGCTTATGTAGCTTATCCTTAGACCTTTTTGAAGAAGGTTTTGTTACTAACATGTTTACTTCCATTGTAGGTAATGTATTTGGGTTCAAGGCCCTGCGCGCTTTACGTTTGGAAGATTTGCGAATCCCTACTTCTTATATTAAAACTTTCAAAGGTTCGCCTCACGGCATCCAAGTTGAGAGAGATAAATTGAACAAGTATGGCCGTCCCCTATTGGGATGTACTATTAAACCTAAATTGGGGTTATCCGCTAAGAATTACGGTAGAGCAGTTTATGATTGTCTCCGCGGTGGACTTGATTTTACCAAAGATGATTAAAATGTGAATTCCCAATTTATGCGTTGGAGAGACCGTTTCTTATTTTGTGCCGAAGCAATTTATAAAGCACAGGCCGAAACAGGTGAAATCAAAGGGCATTACTTGAATGCCACTGCAGGTACATGCGAAGAAATGATAAAAAGAGCTGTATTTGCCAGAGAATTGGGCGTTCCTATCATAATGCATGACTATTTAACAGGGGGCTTCACTGCAAATACTAGTTTATCTCATTATTGCCGGGATAATGGTCTACTTCTTCATATCCATCGTGCAATGCATGTAGTTATCGATAGACAGAAGTATCATGGTATGCACTTTCGTGTACTACCTAAAGCCTTACGTTTGTCTGGTGGAGATCATATTCACGCTGGTACCGTAGTAGGTAAACTTGAAGGGGAAAGAGAGATCACTTTAGGTTTTGTTGATTTACTACGTGATGATTTTATTGAAAAATATAGAAGCCGCGATATTTATTTCACTCAGGATTGGGTTTCTCTACCAGGTGTTCTGCCAGTTGCTTCGGGGGGTATTCACATTTGGCATATGCCTGCTCTGATTGAGATCTTTGGAGATGATTCCGTACTCCAATTCGGTGGAGGAACTTTAGAGCACCCTTGGGGAAATGCACCCGGTGCCGTAGCTAATCGAGTAGCTCTCGAAGCATATGTACAAGCTCGGAATGAGGGACGTGATCTTGCTCGTGAGGGTAATCAAATTATCCGTGAGGCTAGCAAATGGAGTCCTGAATTAGCTGCCGCTTGCGAAGTATGGAAGGAGATCAAATTTGAATTCCCAGCAATGGATACTTTGCAATCCAGTAATTATCGTTCGTTCTATGGAATTGCAATTCTATTTCAATTAAATTCGGCTCAATCCTTTTATTTTAGTAAGAGGATTGAGCCGACCGAATAATACAACCAACTGGTGCTTTGTTATATATAACATTTTTTATTAATATCTCAAATTAATATCGAAAAAAAAATAGAATAGATAAATAGTTATCTAGATATACCAGATCTTACATAAAAATATAAGACAAAAGTTTCTATTTTTATTCTTATTCTTGGCTTGTATCCATAATGAATCACTACAAGAAAATGTGTATTTAGCGACCGAAATTAGCGACCGAAATATTTGCGTCGCTAATGGCGACCGTATTAGCTACCACATTTTAGTTTTCTAAAAACTAATAAATATTGACGTTTAGCTACGGGATTAGCTACCGAAATTCGGGGTCGCAAAAATTCGGTAGCTAATACGGTCACCAAAGCAATAATTTTTAAGGTCAAACTTGTTGACTTTTTAGCTACCGAATCTGAGACTGAATCCAAGTTCAACGGTCATATTTGTACATTAGCGACCGAAAATGCTTCGGTAGCTAATCATTTATTGGTGTAGCGACGGTTTTAGCGACCGAATAATTCGGTCGCTAAACTAAATCCCTAAATCTTCAGCTTCCCCCCATTTTCTTCCCACTCTCTGCGAAGACAAACTCTCCCTCTCACTCCCTCTCTCTCTCTCTCTCTCCCCATCGCCGTTGGCCCCTCTCTGTCTCTCCGTTTCACTCTCAGGCTCCGGGTGTCTCTCTCCCCGTTCGTTCTGTCTGCCTCGCTTTCCCGCGTCCACGCATCTCTGCCTTAGTGGCTTCAGGTACTCTCTCATCTCTTCTCGTCGCGCGTCCATTTGTATTACCAATCCACCATTGTATTTGTGCTTTCTCTTACAACTTATTACTAAATGGCTGCTCTGCTTGGGGTTAATTTAATTTAATTCTGTCAAAACTAGGAAACCCATTTACTTTGAGATTCATTTGAAACTTTGATGCATAAAGCAATAGGACTTTAATATATCAAACTGATGAGTGAAGAGCAACTTGGTCCCCAACAAATAGCGAGTTTGAGTCTTGAGCTGGGCAGAAATCATTAGGTCCATAAATGGTTGTACATTGATTCCTTGTGTCGTGAATGTTTTCATCATCGATCTAAGTTTACCTATAAGGAAGTATAATAAATAATACAGATGATAGAAGTTTAACAAACAGGATAAGATAACTCTACAAAAGCCATGATGCCAAACATTAATAAAAGTTAAATAACCCCAAATTTACATGTAGATAGATATATGCAAAATGCAAAAGAAAGTAAGCACTTGTGATGCTCAGAGCTATTTTGATCCAAACAGAATACACGTTGAAGCAGTACACCATTATAACAAAGAAAATATGGATTCAAATAAAAGGAATTATACGATTGACCTACCTTAACTTCCTCAAACAGTTTCTTTTCCCATGCATATAACCTTCCTAAGGTTAATAAATGACTTCCTGAATCCATTCCTCCATAGTCATCAAATAAATCATTCTTGTATTCCACCCAAGTTGGAGAATTTTTCACATTTGTATTCCCCTTCTCTCTGCCTCAAGATAGTGTGACCAATAGAGGGAGGGAGCATCATTCACGCTCATTGCATCAGTACTTAGCTAAGCTTTGGGTTCAGTAAAAATGTGTATTCAGTATATTGTGATGATTTCGTTTAGGGTTAGTGAGATATTGTGATGATTGGATTTTGGGTTCGGTATATTATAACTAATTTCTTTGTAGCTTACTAATTATAAGGAGACTTATATAACGTAACTCCATGATTGAACAAAATATGAGTTGAACTGATTCATATTAGGGATTGGGGTCAAAACAGGTTAATTTTCTAACACTTAAAGAACTGTATGCAGATTTTGAATTAGGAAAGTTCAAGGTTGCTCATAAAGGTTTCCTCTATTGTGGAATCAATATATTTATGTGTCTCTGTGTTTGTGTGCATCTTTGATCCTTATTTGTATTTTTGATTATGTTGATTGGTTGTTTCCTGTTAACTTGATGAAACTTGTTATGTTGATTATGTTTATTCTTTTTTGGAGTTGAAACTAATATGAATTCTTATGGTTGTTATGTATTTTGTTGTGTTATGTATTAACTTAATCATTAATCCTTATGAGTTTGATTTTAATGACTTGTATCCAATATTTATTTTATTTTTTTATAGGTTTTTTATGAACTTTGGCTTTGGAATGGTTTTTTTAAGTTGTTTACAAGCATTAAGTTATTTTCTTTATAGAAGAAAAAGAGAACCCATTGCCTATGGTTTCAATCCTCAAATTTCGTAGCTTCTTCTTTACACACCCATATGGTGCCATCAGATATTGCCATTTTGGGTCAGAATAGGATAAAAGTCTGAAATTGCCACCAAATGGGAGGGTGGGACTCTTCAATTCCACCTTATGAAGTAGCCAACAAACTGAGAGTAGCTGCGTCTTCCTTTGGGGTTGTTAGGCATATGGTTGCTTATGCAAATAGCCACACTTTTAGCCATGTCCCACTAGTTGTCCAAGAGAGGAGGAAAGAGAGGGAACTCTTGAATCGTTTGGAGAATAAGGGTGTCATCAAAATGAATTTTCAAATTAACCCCTGAAAAGCAAACCCGGACCCAATCCTTAAACATCAAAATGAATTTCTAGGGAGAGAAAAGGGAAGTGAAGCTCTAATTTTGAAGGGAAGGGAGAAGAATTTGAGAGGGGAGAGTAGAGAGATCTTGTTAGTGTTGGGGTGGAGTGGACTTAGATTTTCTCTTTTACTTTCTTCTCTGCTCTGCTGCTGTTTCTGCTTCTGCTACTGCTGCTGCTGCTGTTGCTGCTGTTTTTGCTGTTGCTGCTGCTATTTCTGCTTCTACTGTTGCTGCAATTGTGGCTACTACTACTACTGTCACTTTAGCTTTTTCTACTTAAGAAAAAAGTTTGGTTTTATAAAGAGAAGATGGGAACTGAGTTTTCTGGAGGATCCATAATTGTGTAGGATCTCTCAAATCCCATTTCTGAGAGCCCAACCTCCGCGCTTGGTTAGACTGCTTGTGCTTCTGCTGCTGTTGTTGCTGTTTCTGCTTCCCCCCATTGCTGCTGTTGTTGCTGCTGTTTTTGCTTCTGCTTCTGCTGCTGTTTCTGCTGTTGCTGCTGCTTTTGCTTCTGCTTCTGCTGCTGTTTCTGCTGCTGCTGTTGATGCTGTTTCTGCTGCTGCTGCTGCTGTTGCTGCTGTTTCTGCTTCTGCTGCTGCTGCTATTTCTGCTTCTACTGTTGCTGCAATTGTGGCTACTACTACTATTGTCACTTTAGCTTTTTCTACTTAAGAAAAAAGTTTGGTTTTATAAAGAGAAGATGGGAACTGAGTTTTCTGGAGGATCCATAATTGTGTAGGATCTCTCAAATCCCATTTCTGAGAGCCCAACCTCCGCGCTTGGTTAGACTGCTTCTGCTTCTGCTGCTGTTGTTGCTGTTTCTGCTGCTGTTGCTGCTGTTTTGCTTCTGCTTCTGCTGTTGTTTCTGCTGTTGCTGCTGTTTATGTTCACATTGACACTTTAATATTGCAATTTCTCTTGAGCTCCCCATGAAAGCATAAATAAGAGGAGGAACAACACTGGTGTCTGAATGCAACAACAAGCCATTAGTGAAATTTGAAAGAGTGGAGATATATTAGTATTATAGTGTAATAAAATAAGTGAAGTCAGATACTTACAAAGGCCATATTCAGGATCAAGTTTTGCTAAATTAGCATAACCTATGCTCTGCAACATTCAAATGAAAAATAGAAAGAATTAATGAAAGGTAGCTAAGGAATGTTTCTTGTTTGAAGTGTAGTAATATACTTTGAGAAGATCTTCAAAACAGTAGAGTAATATCCAGGCATCTCTCTGTCCTAAATATCATTACCCTCCACCTCCCTACCGCAACTATCCGGCGGCAGTGCTGCCCGGCCACCACTAGCAGCAGCAAAGGTTAATAATGATGTGGACCTGTCTTGTAATGCGTCCAAATGCAGAATGATGTGATCGACTGTTATTGTTTTAATAATTGTTCAAGCTGGCCTTTTATATATGTTTTCATTGTTCGTGTAGTTTTTACTTTTTAATATGATTGGTAGTATGAATCTCCATATATTCTGTTCAAGTTGGAATCTTGAGTTTTTATTTTCCCTCACATAATGAAACTGAATATATAGAGTAGTAGATAATTGGGAAATTAAGTCACAAGTAAAGTATTCAATTTGCGGTAATAAATCAAAAAAATATAAATAGAAGCAGAAGCTAGCTAAACAAAAATAGAGCAACAATCCTTTTGGATGTAACAGAGCAGAACTCATTCATTTCAATTCACTCCTATTTGATGTAATAAGACTTAGAGCTTGAAAATGGTGTACATCTTCTGAAAAGGGTGGGTGCTTTTCTTTTGTGAACTGGCCATGGTGCAACAATCCTTTAATTTGTTTACAATCTTGTCATAAGAAGTAGAAAGGAGACACTGTTTTTTTTTTGTTACAGGTGTTACTGTTAATGCTTTACTAAGAGGTACTAGTTCTGTTTTTCTAGGATGTTTTGTTTCTATGTGTTGTTCTTTGTATTGTGAATCGCTTATTTTTCTGCCTATGTCTTGAGTAGTTGCTGCATCACCTGCATTCGGACTGTTGTTTTAGTTTGAATCAGGCCATGGTGTACCACCGGCTTGTGACACCACTTTCATTGGCTGGTGTCAAAAGTTGGGACTGACTGATATAGCATAAAGCCTCCTTTTAAAAGCCTCAATTGGAGAGCATCTTACTCCTAAATAGGGGTAAATTAGCTTTCAGTATCTAACCAATCCCGTTTCTAACATAATTTTGCTGTCATGGAATGGAAGGAGAATATAATCAACCATGTCTGTGGTTCCTCTTGCTTGGTTAATAAGGCTGGTTACTATCAACGGGACTGCGACATTTTAAATTTGAATTTCACGAGGATTTCAAATAATCACATTAATCTGGCCAGTATTAGTAGTTAGTAATAGTAGCAGTGAAATATTATGTGAAGAATAAGAATCAACAATGTATTTGTAAAAATAATTGATTCCGGGTCAACAGGGTATTCATATCATATATTCATTCATTCATATGCATGCATCGTTTTTTGAAGACAATAAAGACGCAAGAAATCATCCAACTATATAGGAGCTGCTCTTATAGTGAAATAGAGGATATATCTGTTTTATTATTTTTAATATTTAAAAATCCTAATGTGATTTATTATGCAAGAAAAGTTTCATGAAAGACGGGGTGATGCCACCAGTCAGGGACAAGAGCACTCTGCTGCATCTGACAACGCCATTTTCTTGGAGGTGGTGGGTGGTAAAAACAAGAAGGGTGTTGTGTATGGGTTGGGTCGGATGGGGGATGAGTATTTGACCTCATCGACATCACATACTCAATCCGATCCTGGCCTTACCCCCGACGTACGAGAGGTTATCGCCAATCTCAATGCTGAGCTGGCAGCGAAGGACAACAGGATAAATCACTTGGAGAGGACGATGGATCAGACACAGAGAGAGATGCACGCATTGTTCCAGCACTTAGGATACAGGCCCGGTTCCTCTAGTGCCGTTCCACAAGATGATTCGCATGCTGATCCAGGTGCCGATGATGAGGACGATGGCGAGGACGATAATGGTTGGATCCCCCCACCCCCCAGCACATTGATATTATATTTGTTACATTTAGTTACTACCACTATTGTACTACATGTGTTGTTTCTATTTGGATATTGGATATTGTATTAGATGTTTATATATATGGTGGATTTATATTGATGTTTGAGTTGAGTATAATTTTATGTAATTTATCTCTGTTTTGTATAATTAAGCAGGGTGGTAATTTTGGTAAAAGTTTGGTATTATTGCAAAAAAAAAAAAAATGATATTTAGCTACCGAATCGGATTCGGTAGCTAAATATAATTTGCAAATTTAAAATTTAGCTACCGAATCCTATTCGGTAGCTAAATAAAATTTGCAAATTTAAAAGTTAGCTACCGAATAGAATTCGGTAGCTAAACCAAAATATATACTAGATTGTGACCCCGCGCGTTGCACGGGAAACTGTTGAGGCTAACACTGTAGTTTCTCCATCTGATTCTATGTCTACACATTCCACTCATGCAAGCATTCTATTCTCCAGTTCACGTAGCTTGCCTGTTTGAAACAACTCTAGCAGTGCTTTGTTTACACTTGGAAGAAAATGAGATCCCCTTGGAAATGCCTACAAAGCTCAAACACAAGGCAACGCAACAAAAGCTAAACAAACTTGTAACAAAGAGAATAAGAATGCATGAAAGAGAAAGTAAAAGTAAGTGTTGAAGCATACAAATCCAAATCCTCCAATTTTATAAGTAGGCTTGGCTTGAATATACTCTTTTCTATAATTTGCAAGAAAAATTTTGGCCCTTGGAACTTCAAGGAAGGCTGCTGCTATTTCTTTCCTTTTGAAAGCTTAAGCATACTCTTCAAGTGAGCTAAGTTGCCTGGTTTTTGCAGTGTGAAAGTGTAACACTTCATGCAAATAATTTTCCAAGATCTTGTACCATATCCAACCACGACATTGTTATTCCGGAGCTGATCAACATCATCTACTGTGGGTTCAAGGCTTTCAACAGTTAGTATGCTGGCAAAGTTAGCTATGTATGTCTGTGTTAAGATAAGTGCCACAAACAACCTGATCACCCTACCCACCCTTGATAAATTGTTGTGTAACTTATCCAAAATAAACTAAATCAGTATTAGCAAAGTAATCTATAAATGAAAAGATAGCAAATAAAATCTCAAATTACCATTCAAGTTGAAGAGAGGGGTTGTTAGATATAAAAAACCGTTCATGAACATTTACTTTAACAGCTTAAGCTTTCAGAAGAGTTAGCTCATAATATGGTATTAGAACCTCTATAACCTAACAGTCTAGAGTTTAATCGTTAATGCCCCCATTCTTTAAATAAAAAGTTGAGCTCAACGTACAGGGGTTGCGTTTTCCATGTTTAAGTCTTTTACTCAACAACTTTAGCTTAATCTAAAAATGGAATGATATCAAATAAAACCTCAAATTACCAGTCAAGTGCTAGTTGTGTTTGTAGGTAGGAGTTTGTGAATATAGTCTGTCGCACCAATTTATGTCAAAGAATCTTCTACAATATGTATCGATAGTTCTTGTTTGTCATACTTCACACAGAGTTTCACTTCAAGAGCATATATATAGGTAGATGCCTAGATCATAGACGACATATTTAATTTGCTAGTTGTTGAACATGAACAGATAGATTAATCTGTTTTATTTGATGATGATCATATATACGCTTTTTTTTCACTTCAATTAAAAATTTGTTTAACTATTATTGTACAACATTTCCTCTCATTTTTCTTAAAAAGACTCTATTATATATATATATATATATATATATATATATATATATATATATATATATATATATATATATATATATATATATATATATATATATATATATATATATAGGAGGGATCAGCTTACACCTATTAAAACTTACAACTCATACACTAAATCTGATCCATTTATTTAGACAAAATCTAACGGCTTGTATTTATTTAATTAAAAAATCACGTGACCATCACCGTCTCTCTCTCTCAATGCTTATTCAGTTATTCCCGAAAATGATAATTAGAAGCGCAACCCCACCTCCACCAGATACGAAATTCTACACTAAACCATGATCTTCCCAATCTCCAAAACAAAAGCAACGAAACCAATAGAGACATTGGTTTCTCTTCAAACCCAAATGACTATTTTCTCATGCACCCTTATTCACATAACAATCATGCTTCACACCTTCCTGCAACGTTAATGGCAACAACCCTTTTGAAACCAGCTTCAATTTCTCACTTCAAATTCCCCTGTTTTCATGGGATTTCATACCCATCCCCAAATGAGAAATTTTGAGATGAGTTCGAACCCCAAGTTCTATGCAACTCGTGTTGTTGATTTTGATGGAGGATTTAACCCAATGAGTGTAGTGGAACAACAAACATTTGATGGTTCTGGCTCCGGTGGTTGAACCGCCGCAACCGCCCACCCTGTTTCAGAATCGGACGGCGCTTCACCGAGGATCCGCTAATAAGTTGGAGTTGATGTTTAGGCGGTGATGCGGCTTTGGATGAGAGGTTGGAGAGGATTAGAGAGATAGTTAAAGAGAGGGGGCTTGCGGAAGGGTTAAAATGCTGAATTATGACTTTAATGAGGTTGAGATTGTTTTGATTGACAAGTTGGAGGAGAATGAGAATAATAGAGGGAACAATTTGAATGATGGTAATAATGATGTCAATGGTAGAGACCCAGCGGGAAGAAAAAAGCGATGCCGACGACGAAGAATCCCATTTAGGAGAAGCGCTGCAGGAAGAAACTCAATGATAGGTTGTGCAATGCTCTAAACTAAGAAGTCACGTGATTTTTTAATTAAATAAATACAAGCGGTTAGATTTTGTCTAAATCAATGGATTAGATTAGGTGTAAGAGTTGTAAGTTTTAATAGGTGTAAGCTGATCCCTTCTCATATATATATATATATATATATATATATATATATATATATATATATTGTCAATATAGTGTGTTGCACCAATTTATCTTAAAGAATCTTCTAGAATATGTATGCACAACAATCAGTTTCCAAACCAACAAAAACCAGAAAGGTAGGTGTTTAAAACACGAATAATGCTAACTTATCTTTACATGCATTACCACACATCAGAGTTTAAGGTGTAAAATTAGGGTATAAGCATGTGCTAAAATCAAGTGAGAAAAATTGTACATATATAAAATAATACGTATATAAGTGTATGTATCTATCATTCTTAAAATATATTGTAGGTCAATCAGTTCGGAAAACAATAAATATTGTCAAACTCTTTCAACTGAATTTTTTTAAAAAAAAATCCTTATCCTCTTTATTTTCCATCATGAAATGTAAATTTAAAACTTTACCTGTTCCTCCAAACAGATGTGGACTTGAAAATAGCTTTCCTGTCCTAATCCATGTGTTCAATCCTCCACCAACTGCCTCCAGCACCCCAAACCGTAAAAGTATGGATCCTGCATTGTGGTGCCTATCCCTATAAGAGCCTTTGAACAGATTTTTCCTCTCCTGAATTTGAAAAGTCAAAACCCAATAAATTAGGTGCTCATCAGAACTCAGCTGTCTAGGAGAATAACCGTGGATTATATTGGTTACAATTTCAATCTAACATCCAGTAACTAATGAAACAATGCCATAGATATGAAAGCTAATGATATAAACCAGCCAGGGTCAAGTTCATAATTTGGAAAATCTACATTAGATCAAACTCATTTTCAAGCATACCATAAAGAATTTTCAGGATAACAATAGCAACAAAAGCAAGGTTACCTCAGTGAGTTGCTGAATTTTGAGTTCAACAGGTGATGGTGGTGCTTCTAGTGGCTTCCCTTGTGGGTTAGGTTTCACTTGTTTCTTGAGCACATTAATCTCATCCTAGATAGTCCTTACTCTCCTCCATTACCACCCGAAATATCCTCCAAACCATCACAATGGGGTGTATGAGAGCAAATATCCTGCCTTCCAATATTCCAAACTCTCTACCAACAGCAAATGCATCTTGTGTCAACCACAGTTATTTGACAAAGAGAGACTTCCATCAGAATAACAAAAGTGACTAAGCTCTGCATAAAAAGAATTGGAGGTAGACCCTTGCCATTTGTTCTAACAACAATGGATATGTGTTTGTTGTGAGGTAAAGAGAGGCAGTTTTGAGAACATTGATATTTTGATGCAACAACTTTTGTAGGTTGGGAGGATTTTTTGGGGTATTCAATCTTGCAGAGATGGAATGAAGTGGATGAAGTTTTAAGGTTGATTGATGTGGCCAGGTAGTTGTTAGGAAAAACTGAAAATTCATAAGAATGAGTGTGGAGGCCATATAAGATACAGGGTTTGCGATATTGCCATTTGCTGAAAAAAAAAATGAAGATTCATTCACCGGGAGTAGTTGTGTCATGAGGGAGAAAAAATTTCTTACCACCACTCTTTCTTCTATGCAATATAAAATTAATACCATCTCAAATTCGTACATTAATGCAGCACTTCCAAACAGTAGTTCGTCTCGCCCCCATCCACCTTTCGATTGTGTTGAGAGCAGAGGACAATGGCGGTGGAGCCGCAGCTGTAGACGCGCACAGTGGAGGGGCTCGACGGTGAACGGGGAAGACCTTCGTCTCTGGTAGGCGGTTGCGCGGGTTCTGGTGCAGATCTGGAAGGTGTGGATCACGGTTGAGCGGAGGATGGGTCGCGCTAGTCGCGAGGAAGGAGGTTGGCTTGAGGTGAACGTGTTCATGACAGCGAAGGACGATGGTGGTTTGTGACGGATCTGTATCGTTGGACACGCAGAGTGGAGGAACTGGGCAGCGAGCGAGGAAGAGATGCGTTTCTGCTATGTGGGTGCAAATTTGGATGGCGTGAAAGAGAGATGGGGTGGGAGAATTGAGTAGAAATCCTGTTGAACTCTATAGGTATCCACGTGAGATTTTCAGTGACCTGGAAGAAATGATATTAGATGGCAAAAATAAAATGACGTGTCAACGCTAAGATTTGTATCTCTATTTTAATATATTATAAATAGATTTAGCTACCGAATTTTATTCGTCGCCAATTCGGTCGCTAAACTGGTAACGGATATGGTATACGTGACCATTTCAGCGACCACAATATTTATATTTAGCTACTGAAATATTCTGTATCTATTGGCGACCGGAGTGAAATTCGGTAGCTAAATCGATTAACTACCAGCACTTTAGTTACCAACTCCAGTCGGTCGCTAATTCGGTAGCTAAACAATTTAGCTACCGAATTTTGGATACTAGCTACCGGAAAATTCGGTAGCTAAACAACATTTTTCTTGTAGTGAATCCTATGGATAGTTAGGATTGGTGTATTCTTTTCTATCTCGTAGTTTCGTTTCGGATCATAGATCAAGCTAAATATCATAACTTTTGTTACCCATCCTGGTCTTGCATATTGCCCTTATTTCCGTTCGTGTTGGAATAGAAACTTATTAAGGAGACAATATTTTACGAAAAGGGTTCTTCCGATTCTTAAGGGAGAACAACAATTTTCTTTTTCGATGTGAATTTCGCACAACAGGAACTATTAAGAAGTTTTTTTTCTATAATTTTTTTTTTAGTTTAGAATAGAATTTCTATTTAATAATTATACCATAAAATAATTAAATAAAATAGAAAATAAAATTAAAAATTAAAAAATCTATTTTATTTAATAATATAGAAATATTTAGAATTATCATATTAAGATTAAGTTAAGATTTCATTTTCTAATTTTAATCCGTTTTGCTTGTTTTCTCAATTTTATTCTTTTGTATTCGTTTTTCAACACTCATATTGACAACAGAGTATCAAACAAATATAATACGAACGTGAATAAATCTTTACTGTTCCGTAGGCTTTTTTATTGTGATTGAATATACACATACTATTTTATTAATTTTATTAGGGTTGCTAACTCAATGGTAGAGTACTCGGCTTTTAAGCGCGACTCAATTTTTTACACATTTCTATGAAGCAATTAGTTCGTCCATACCATTGGTAGAGTTTGTAAGACCACGACTGATCCAGAAAGGAATGAACGGAAAAAGCAGCATGTCGTATCAATACAATGGCAAATAAAAAAAAATTAATTCTTATTGGATCATTTGGTCCGGCCAAAATTTTTGTTTGAATTCTTGGATCGAAAGAAAAAAATGCAATTGGGTTGAATTAATAAAGGGATAGAGCTTGGCGGCTCCAATTATAGGGAAACAAAAAGCAGCGAGCTTTCGTTTTTAATTTGAATGATTACCCCATCTAATTGTACGTTAAAAATCGATTAGTGCTTGATGTGGGAAAAGCTTATGCCACGAATAGATTATTTTGTGATTTATTTTTGTTATGAGTCCTAACTATTAGCTATTCTCCATTATGGGATGGCGATAAATGTGTAGAAGAAAGAGTATATTGATAACGATCTTTTTTTTTTTCCAAAATCAAAAGAGCGATTAGGCTGAGAAAATAAAGGATTTCTAACTAGCTTGTTATCCTAGAACAATTAGATTAGATGGAAAAAGCTAGGAGAGAGAGTCCATTGATGGGTTTTACTTGTTTTCTAGGTATCTATTCATACTCATTTTTTATTCTAATTAGAATATATATAATATCTGTTTTGACTGTATCGCACTATGTATCATTTGAGAATCAATGAATCCCTGATCCTTTGACCAAATTGAATTTCAAAAATGGAGGAATATCAAGTAGATTCAGAACTAGATATATCTCGCCAATAGGACTTCCTATACCCACTTATTTTTCGTGAGTATATTTATGGACTTGCTTATGGTCATGATTTTAATAGATCCATTTTTGCGGAAAATGTAGATTATGACAATAAATCTAGTTTACTGATTGTAAAACGTTTAATTCCTCGAATGTATCAACAAAATCATTTGATTATTTCTGCTAATGATTCTAAAAAAAATCAATTTTGGGATTATAACAAGAATTTGTATTCTCAAATAATATCAGAAGGTTCCATTTTCCCTACAATTAATAAGCTCCTCCTTAGAGGGGGCAGAAATCATAAAATATTATAATAATTTGC